>CAVMJV010000196.1:0-212321 GCA_963681835.1 Meloidogyne enterolobii
ATCTTCGATTAGTTTACATTCATACGCTAGAGATAAGACATAGAATAATCGGTTAGAATTCATAATAAAAAAAGGTAAATTTAGATAATATTCGATTAGTTTACATTCATACGCTAGAGATAAGACATAGAATAATCGGTTAGAATTCATAATAAAAAAAGGTAAATTTAGATTATCTTCGATTAGTTTACATTCATACGCTAGAGATAAGACATAGAATAATCGGTTAGAATTCATAATAAAAAAAGGTAAATTTAGATTATATTCGGATTAGTTTACATTCATACGCTAGAGATAAGACATAGAATAATCGGTTAGAATTCATAATAAAAAAAGGTAAATTTAGATTATCTTCGATTAGTTTACATTCATACGCTAGAGATAAGACATAGAATAATCGGTTAGAATTCATAATAAAAAAAAGGTAAATTTAGATAATATTCGATTAGTTTACATTCATACGCTAGAGATAAGACATAGAATAATCGGTTAGAATTCATAATAATAAAAAGGTAAATTTAGATTATCTTCGATTAGTTTACATTCATACGCTAGAGATAAGACATAGAATAATCGGTTAGAATTCATAATAAAAAAAGGTAAATTTAGATAATATTCGATTAGTTTACATTCATACGCTAGAGATAAGACATAGAATAATCGGTTAGAATTCATAATAAAAAAAGGTAAATTTAGATAATATTCGATTAGTTTACATTCATACGCTAGAGATAAGACATAGAATAATCGGTTAGAATTCATAATAAAAAAAGGTAAATTATGATTATCTTCGATTAGTTTACATTCATACGCTAGAGATAAGACATAGAATAATCGGTTAGAATTCATAATAAAAAAAGGTAAATTTAGATTATCTTCGGTTAGTTTACGTTCATACGCTAGAGATAAGACATAGAATAATCGGTTAGAATTCATAATAAAAAAAGGTAAATTTAGATTATCTTCGGTTAGTTTACGTTCATACGCTAGAGATAAGACATAGAATAATCGGTTAGAATTCATAATAAAAAAAAGGTAAATTTAGATAATATTCGATTAGTTTACATTCATACGCTAGAGATAAGACATAGAATAATCGGTTAGAATTCATAATAAAAAAAGGTAAATTTAGATTATCTTCGATTAGTTTACATTCATACGCTAGAGATAAGACATAGAATAATCGGTTAGAATTCATAATAAAAAAAGGTAAATTTAGATTATCTTCGGTTAGTTTACGTTCATACGCTAGAGATAAGACATAGAATAATCGGTTAGAATTCATAATAAAAAAGGTAAATTTAGATAATATTCGATTAGTTTACATTCATACGCTAGAGATAAGACATAGAATAATCGGTTAGAATTCATAATAAAAAAAGGTAAATTTAGATTATCTTCGGTTAGTTTACGTTCATACGCTAGAGATAAGACATAGAATAATCGGTTAGAATTCATAATAAAAAAAGGTAAATTTAGATAATATTCGATTAGTTTACATTCATACGCTAGAGATAAGACATAGAATAATCGGTTAGAATTCATAATAAAAAAAGGTAAATTTAGATTATCTTCGATTAGTTTACATTCATACGCTAGAGATAAGACATAGAATAATCGGTTAGAATTCATAATAAAAAAAGGTAAATTTAGATTATCTTCGGTTAGTTTACGTTCATACGCTAGAGATAAGACATAGAATAATCGGTTAGAATTCAGAATAAAAAAAGGTAAATTTAGATTATCTTCGGTTAGTTTACGTTCATACGCTAGAGATAAGACATAGAATAATCGGTTAGAATTCATAATAAAAAAAAGGTAAATTTAGATTATCTTCGGTTAGTTTACATTCATACGCTAGAGATAAGACATAGAATAATCGGTTAGAATTCATAATAAAAAAAGGTAAATTTAGATAATATTCGATTAGTTTACATTCATACGCTAGAGATAAGACATAGAATAATCGGTTAGAATTCATAATAAAAAAAGGTAAATTTAGATTATCTTCGATTAGTTTACATTCATACGCTAGAGATAAGACATAGAATAATCGGTTAGAATTCATAATAAAAAAAGGTAAATTTAGATTATCTTCGGTTAGTTTACGTTCATACGCTAGAGATAAGACATAGAATAATCGGTTAGAATTCATAATAAAAAAAGGTAAATTTAGATAATATTCGATTAGTTTACATTCATACGCTAGAGATAAGACATAGAATAATCGGTTAGAATTCATAATAAAAAAAGATAAATTTAGATAATATTCGATTAGTTTACATTCATACGCTAGAGATAAGACATAGAATAATCGGTTAGAATTCATAATAAAAAAAGATAAATTTAGATAATATTCGATAAGTTTACATTCATACGCTAGAGATAAGACATAGAATAATCGGTTAGAATTCATAATAAAAAAAGATAAATTTAGATTATCTTCGATTAGTTTACATTCATACGCTAGAGATAAGACATAGAATAATCGGTTAGAATTCATAATAAAAAAAGGTAAATTTAGATTATCTTCGGTTAGTTTACGTTCATACGCTAGAGATAAGACATAGAATAATCGGTTAGAATTCATAATAAAAAAAGGTAAATTTAGATAATATTCGATTAGTTTACATTCATACGCTAGAAATAAGACATAGAATAATCGGTTAGAATTCATAATAAAAAAAGATAAATTTAGATAATATTCGATTAGTTTACATTCATACGCTAGAGATAAGACATAGAATAATCGGTTAGAATTCATAATAAAAAAAGATAAATTTAGATTATCTTCGATAAGTTTACATTCATACGCTAGAGATAAGACATAGAATAATCGGTTAGAATTCATAATAAAAAAAGATAAATTTAGATTATCTTCGATTAGTTTACATTCATACGCTAGAGATAAGACATAGAATAATCGGTTAGAATTCATAATAAAAAAAGGTAAATTTAGATTATCTTCGGTTAGTTTACATTCATACGCTAGAGATAAGACATAGAATAATCGGTTAGAATTCATAATAAAAAAAGGTAAATTTAGATTATCTTCGGTTAGTTTACGTTCATACGCTAGAGATAAGACATAGAATAATCGGTTAGAATTCATAATAAAAAAAGGTAAATTTAGATAATATTCGATTAGTTTACATTCATACGCTAGAGATAAGACATAGAATAATCGGTTAGAATTCATAATAAAAAAAGATAAATTTAGATAATATTCGATTAGTTTACATTCATACGCTAGAGATAAGACATAGAATAATCGGTTAGAATTCATAATAAAAAAGGTAAATTTAGATTATCTTCGGTTAGTTTACATTCATACGCTAGAGATAAGACATAGAATAATCGGTTAGAATTCATAATAAAAAAGGTAAATTTAGATTATCTTCGGTTAGTTTACGTTCATACGCTAGAGATAAGACATAGAATAATCGGTTAGAATTCATAATAAAAAAAGATAAATTTAGATTATCTTCGATTAGTTTACATTCATACGCTAGAGATAAGACATAGAATAATCGGTTAGAATTCATAATAAAAAAAAGGTAAATTTAGATAATATTCGATTAGTTTACATTCATACGCTAGAGATAAGACATAGAATAATCGGTTAGAATTCATAATAAAAAAAGGTAAATTTAGATTATCTTCGGTTAGTTTACATTCATACGCTAGAGATAAGACATAGAATAATCGGTTAGAATTCATAATAAAAAAAGGTAAATTTAGATTATCTTCGGTTAGTTTACGTTCATACGCTAGAGATAAGACATAGAATAATCGGTTAGAATTCATAATAAAAAAAGGTAAATTTAGATTATCTTCGGTTAGTTTACATTCATACGCTAGAGATAAGACATAGAATAATCGGTTAGAATTCATAATAAAAAAAGATAAATTTAGATTATCTTCGATTAGTTTACATTCATACGCTAGAGATAAGACATAGAATAATCGGTTAGAATTCATAATAAAAAAAGGTAAATTTAGATTATCTTCGGTTAGTTTACATTCATACGCTAGAGATAAGACATAGAATAATCGGTTAGAATTCATAATAAAAAAGGTAAATTTAGATTATCTTCGGTTAGTTTACGTTCATACGCTAGAGATAAGACATAGAATAATCGGTTAGAATTCATAATAAAAAAAGGTAAATTTAGATTATCTTCGGTTAGTTTACATTCATACGCTAGAGATAAGACATAGAATAATCGGTTAGAATTCATAATAAAAAAAGGTAAATTTAGATTATCTTCGGTTAGTTTACGTTCATACGCTAGAGATAAGACATAGAATAATCGGTTAGAATTCATAATAAAAAAAGGTAAATTTAGATAATATTCGATTAGTTTACATTCATACGCTAGAAATAAGACATAGAATAATCGGTTAGAATTCATAATAAAAAAGATAAATTTAGATAATATTCGATTAGTTTACATTCATACGCTAGAGATAAGACATAGAATAATCGGTTAGAATTCATAATAAAAAAAGATAAATTTAGATTATCTTCGATAAGTTACATTAATACGCTAGAGATAAGACATAGAATAATCGGTTAGAATTCATAATAAAAAAAGATAAATTTAGATTATCTTCGATTAGTTTACATTCATACGCTAGAGATAAGACATAGAATAATCGGTTAGAATTCATAATAAAAAAAGGTAAATTTAGATTATCTTCGGTTAGTTTACATTCATACGCTAGAGATAAGACATAGAATAATCGGTTAGAATTCATAATAAAAAAAGGTAAATTTAGATTATCTTCGGTTAGTTTACGTTCATACGCTAGAGATAAGACATAGAATAATCGGTTAGAATTCATAATAAAAAAAGGTAAATTTAGATAATATTCGATTAGTTTACATTCATACGCTAGAGATAAGACATAGAATAATCGGTTAGAATTCATAATAAAAAAAGGTAAATTTAGATTATCTTCGGTTAGTTTACGTTCATACGCTAGAGATAAGACATAGAATAATCGGTTAGAATTCATAATAAAAAAAGGTAAATTTAGATAATATTCGATTAGTTTACATTCATACGCTAGAGATAAGACATAGAATAATCGGTTAGAATTCATAATAAAAAAAGGTAAATTTAGATTATCTTCGGTTAGTTTACGTTCATACGCTAGAGATAAGACATAGAATAATCGGTTAGAATTCATAATAAAAAAAGATAAATTTAGATAATATTCGATAAGTTTACATTCATACGCTAGAGATAAGACATAGAAAAATCGGTTAGAATTCATAATAAAAAAAGGTAAATTTAGATTATCTTCGGTTAGTTTACGTTCATACGCTAGAGATAAGACATAGAATAATCGGTTAGAATTCATAATAAAAAAAGATAAATTTAGATTATCTTCGGTTAGTTTACATTCATACGCTAGAGATAAGACATAGAATAATCGGTTAGAATTCATAATAAAAAAAGATAAATTTAGATAATATTCGATTAGTTTACATTCATACGCTAGAGATAAGACATAGAATAATCGGTTAGAATTCATAATAAAAAAAGATAAATTTAGATAATATTCGATAAGTTTACATTCATACGCTAGAGATAAGACATAGAATAATCGGTTAGAATTCATAATAAAAAAAGATAAATTTAGATTATCTTCGATTAGTTTACATTCATACGCTAGAGATAAGACATAGAATAATCGGTTAGAATTCATAATAAAAAAAGATAAATTTAGATAATATTCGATAAGTTTACATTCATACGCTAGAGATAAGACATAGAATAATCGGTTAGAATTCATAATAAAAAAAGATAAATTTAGATAATATTCGATTAGTTTACATTCATACGCTAGAGATAAGACATAGAATAATCGGTTAGAATTCATAATAAAAAAAGGTAAATTTAGATTATCTTCGGTTAGTTTACATTCATACGCTAGAGATAAGACATAGAATAATCGGTTAGAATTCATAATAAAAAAAGGTAAATTTAGATTATCTTCGGTTAGTTTACGTTCATACGCTAGAGATAAGACATAGAATAATCGGTTAGAATTCATAATAAAAAAAGATAAATTTAGATTATCTTCGATTAGTTTACATTCATACGCTAGAGATAAGACATAGAATAATCGGTTAGAATTCATAATAAAAAAAGGTAAATTTAGATAATATTCGATTAGTTTACATTCATACGCTAGAGATAAGACATAGAATAATCGGTTAGAATTCATAATAAAAAAAGATAAATTTAGATAATATTCGATAAGTTTACATTCATACGCTAGAGATAAGACATAGAATAATCGGTTAGAATTCATAATAAAAAAAGATAAATTTAGATAATATTCGATTAGTTTACATTCATACGCTAGAGATAAGACATAGAATAATCGGTTAGAATTCATAATAAAAAAAGGTAAATTTAGATTATCTTCGGTTAGTTTACATTCATACGCTAGAGATAAGACATAGAATAATCGGTTAGAATTCATAATAAAAAAAGGTAAATTTAGATTATCTTCGGTTAGTTTACGTTCATACGCTAGAGATAAGACATAGAATAATCGGTTAGAATTCATAATAAAAAAAGATAAATTTAGATTATCTTCGGTTAGTTTACATTCATACGCTAGAGATAAGACATAGAATAATCGGTTAGAATTCATAATAAAAAAAGGTAAATTTAGATTATCTTCGGTTAGTTTACATTCATACGCTAGAGATAAGACATAGAATAATCGGTTAGAATTCATAATAAAAAAAGGTAAATTTAGATTATCTTCGGTTAGTTTACGTTCATACGCTAGAGATAAGACATAGAATAATCGGTTAGAATTCATAATAAAAAAAGATAAATTTAGATTATCTTCGGTTAGTTTACATTCATACGCTAGAGATAAGACATAGAATAATCGGTTAGAATTCATAATAAAAAAAGGTAAATTTAGATTATCTTCGGTTAGTTTACATTCATACGCTAGAGATAAGACATAGAATAATCGGTTAGAATTCATAATAAAAAAAGATAAATTTAGATAATATTCGATAAGTTTACATTCATACGCTAGAGATAAGACATAGAATAATCGGTTAGAATTCATAATAAAAAAGGTAAATTTAGATTATCTTCGGTTAGTTTACATTCATACGCTAGAGATAAGACATAGAATAATCGGTTAGAATTCATAATAAAAAAAGGTAAATTTAGATTATCTTCGGTTAGTTTACGTTCATACGCTAGAGATAAGACATAGAATAATCGGTTAGAATTCATAATAAAAAAAGATAAATTTAGATTACTTCGATTAGTTTACATTCATACGCTAGAGATAAGACATAGAATAATCGGTTAGAATTCATAATAAAAAAAGGTAAATTTAGATAATATTCGATTAGTTTACATTCATACGCTAGAGATAAGACATAGAATAATCGGTTAGAATTCATAATAAAAAAAGGTAAATTTAGATAATATTCGATTAGTTTACATTCATACGCTAGAGATAAGACATAGAATAATCGGTTAGAATTCATAATAAAAAAAGGTAAATTTAGATTATCTTCGGTTAGTTTACATTCATACGCTAGAGATAAGACATAGAATAATCGGTTAGAATTCATAATAAAAAAAGGTAAATTTAGATTATCTTCGGTTAGTTTACGTTCATACGCTAGAGATAAGACATAGAATAATCGGTTAGAATTCATAATAAAAAAAGGTAAATTTAGATAATATTCGATTAGTTTACATTCATACGCTAGAGATAAGACATAGAATAATCGGTTAGAATTCATAATAAAAAAAGGTAAATTTAGATTATCTTCGGTTAGTTTACATTCATACGCTAGAGATAAGACATAGAATAATCGGTTAGAATTCATAATAAAAAAAGATAAATTTAGATAATATTCGATTAGTTTACGTTCATACGCTAGAGATAAGACATAGAATAATCGGTTAGAATTCATAATAAAAAAAGATAAATTTAGATAATATTCGATAAGTTTACATTCATACGCTAGAGATAAGACATAGAATAATCGGTTAGAATTCATAATAAAAAAAGATAAATTTAGATAATATTCGATTAGTTTACATTCATACGCTAGAGATAAGACATAGAATAATCGGTTAGAATTCATAATAAAAAAAGATAAATTTAGATAATATTCGATAAGTTTACATTCATACGCTAGAGATAAGACATAGAATAATCGGTTAGAATTCATAATAAAAAAAGATAAATTTAGATTATCTTCGATTAGTTTACATTCATACGCTAGAGATAAGACATAGAATAATCGGTTAGAATTCATAATAAAAAAAGATAAATTTAGATAATATTCGATAAGTTTACATTCATACGCTAGAGATAAGACATAGAATAATCGGTTAGAATTCATAATAAAAAAAGATAAATTTAGATAATATTCGATTAGTTTACATTCATACGCTAGAGATAAGACATAGAATAATCGGTTAGAATTCATAATAAAAAAAGGTAAATTTAGATTATCTTCGGTTAGTTTACATTCATACGCTAGAGATAAGACATAGAATAATCGGTTAGAATTCATAATAAAAAAAGGTAAATTTAGATTATCTTCGGTTAGTTTACGTTCATACGCTAGAGATAAGACATAGAATAATCGGTTAGAATTCATAATAAAAAAAGATAAATTTAGATTATCTTCGATTAGTTTACATTCATACGCTAGAGATAAGACATAGAATAATCGGTTAGAATTCATAATAAAAAAAGGTAAATTTAGATAATATTCGATTAGTTTACATTCATACGCTAGAGATAAGACATAGAATAATCGGTTAGAATTCATAATAAAAAAAGATAAATTTAGATAATATTCGATAAGTTTACATTCATACGCTAGAGATAAGACATAGAATAATCGGTTAGAATTCATAATAAAAAAAAGATAAATTTAGATAATATTCGATTAGTTTACATTCATACGCTAGAGATAAGACATAGAATAATCGGTTAGAATTCATAATAAAAAAAGGTAAATTTAGATTATCTTCGGTTAGTTTACATTCATACGCTAGAGATAAGACATAGAATAATCGGTTAGAATTCATAATAAAAAAAGGTAAATTTAGATTATCTTCGGTTAGTTTACGTTCATACGCTAGAGATAAGACATAGAATAATCGGTTAGAATTCATAATAAAAAAAGATAAATTTAGATTATCTTCGGTTAGTTTACATTCATACGCTAGAGATAAGACATAGAATAATCGGTTAGAATTCATAATAAAAAAAGGTAAATTTAGATTATCTTCGGTTAGTTTACATTCATACGCTAGAGATAAGACATAGAAAAATCGGTTAGAATTCATAATAAAAAAAGGTAAATTTAGATTATCTTCGGTTAGTTTACGTTCATACGCTAGAGATAAGACATAGAATAATCGGTTAGAATTCATAATAAAAAAAGATAAATTTAGATTATCTTCGGTTAGTTTACATTCATACGCTAGAGATAAGACATAGAATAATCGGTTAGAATTCATAATAAAAAAAGATAAATTTAGATAATATTCGATTAGTTTACATTCATACGCTAGAGATAAGACATAGAATAATCGGTTAGAATTCATAATAAAAAAAGATAAATTTAGATAATATTCGATAAGTTTACATTCATACGCTAGAGATAAGACATAGAATAATCGGTTAGAATTCATAATAAAAAAAGATAAATTTAGATTATCTTCGATTAGTTTACATTCATACGCTAGAGATAAGACATAGAATAATCGGTTAGAATTCATAATAAAAAAAGATAAATTTAGATAATATTCGATAAGTTTACATTCATACGCTAGAGATAAGACATAGAATAATCGGTTAGAATTCATAATAAAAAAAGATAAATTTAGATAATATTCGATTAGTTTACATTCATACGCTAGAGATAAGACATAGAATAATCGGTTAGAATTCATAATAAAAAAAGGTAAATTTAGATTATCTTCGGTTAGTTTACATTCATACGCTAGAGATAAGACATAGAATAATCGGTTAGAATTCATAATAAAAAAAGGTAAATTTAGATTATCTTCGGTTAGTTTACGTTCATACGCTAGAGATAAGACATAGAATAATCGGTTAGAATTCATAATAAAAAAAGATAAATTTAGATTATCTTCGATTAGTTTACATTCATACGCTAGAGATAAGACATAGAATAATCGGTTAGAATTCATAATAAAAAAAGGTAAATTTAGATAATATTCGATTAGTTTACATTCATACGCTAGAGATAAGACATAGAATAATCGGTTAGAATTCATAATAAAAAAAGATAAATTTAGATAATATTCGATAAGTTTACATTCATACGCTAGAGATAAGACATAGAATAATCGGTTAGAATTCATAATAAAAAAAGATAAATTTAGATAATATTCGATTAGTTTACATTCATACGCTAGAGATAAGACATAGAATAATCGGTTAGAATTCATAATAAAAAAAGGTAAATTTAGATTATCTTCGGTTAGTTTACATTCATACGCTAGAGATAAGACATAGAATAATCGGTTAGAATTCATAATAAAAAAAGGTAAATTTAGATTATCTTCGGTTAGTTTACGTTCATACGCTAGAGATAAGACATAGAATAATCGGTTAGAATTCATAATAAAAAAAGATAAATTTAGATTATCTTCGGTTAGTTTACATTCATACGCTAGAGATAAGACATAGAATAATCGGTTAGAATTCATAATAAAAAAAGGTAAATTTAGATTATCTTCGGTTAGTTTACATTCATACGCTAGAGATAAGACATAGAATAATCGGTTAGAATTCATAATAAAAAAAGGTAAATTTAGATTATCTTCGGTTAGTTTACGTTCATACGCTAGAGATAAGACATAGAATAATCGGTTAGAATTCATAATAAAAAAAGATAAATTTAGATTATCTTCGGTTAGTTTACATTCATACGCTAGAGATAAGACATAGAATAATCGGTTAGAATTCATAATAAAAAAAGGTAAATTTAGATTATCTTCGGTTAGTTTACATTCATACGCTAGAGATAAGACATAGAATAATCGGTTAGAATTCATAATAAAAAAAGGTAAATTTAGATTATCTTCGGTTAGTTTACGTTCATACGCTAGAGATAAGACATAGAATAATCGGTTAGAATTCATAATAAAAAAAGGTAAATTTAGATAATATTCGATTAGTTTACATTCATACGCTAGAGATAAGACATAGAATAATCGGTTAGAATTCATAATAAAAAAAGGTAAATTTAGATTATCTTCGGTTAGTTTACGTTCATACGCTAGAGATAAGACATAGAATAATCGGTTAGAATTCATAATAAAAAAAGATAAATTTAGATAATATTCGATAAGTTTACATTCATACGCTAGAGATAAGACATAGAATAATCGGTTAGAATTCATAATAAAAAAAGATAAATTTAGATAATATTCGATTAGTTTACATTCATACGCTAGAGATAAGACATAGAATAATCGGTTAGAATTCATAATAAAAAAAGGTAAATTTAGATTATCTTCGGTTAGTTTACATTCATACGCTAGAGATAAGACATAGAATAATCGGTTAGAATTCATAATAAAAAAAGGTAAATTTAGATTATCTTCGGTTAGTTTACGTTCATACGCTAGAGATAAGACATAGAATAATCGGTTAGAATTCATAATAAAAAAAGGTAAATTTAGATAATATTCGATTAGTTTACATTCATACGCTAGAGATAAGACATAGAATAATCGGTTAGAATTCATAATAAAAAAAGATAAATTTAGATAATATTCGATAAGTTTACATTCATACGCTAGAGATAAGACATAGAATAATCGGTTAGAATTCATAATAAAAAAAGATAAATTTAGATTATCTTCGATTAGTTTACATTCATACGCTAGAGATAAGACATAGAATAATCGGTTAGAATTCATAATAAAAAAAGATAAATTTAGATAATATTCGATAAGTTTACATTCATACGCTAGAGATAAGACATAGAATAATCGGTTAGAATTCATAATAAAAAAAGATAAATTTAGATTATCTTCGATTAGTTTACATTCATACGCTAGAGATAAGACATAGAATAATCGGTTAGAATTCATAATAAAAAAAGATAAACTTAGATAATCTTCGATTAGTTTACATTCATACGCTAGAGATAAGACATAGAATAATCGGTTAGAATTCATAATAAAAAAAGATAAACTTAGATAATCTTCGATTAGTTTACATTCATACGCTAGAGATAAGACATAGAATAATCGGTTAGAATTCATAATAAAAAAAGATAAACTTAGATAATCTTCGATTAGTTTACATTCATACGCTAGAGATAAGACATAGAATAATCGGTTAGAATTCATAATAAAAAAAGATAAACTTAGATAATCTTCGATTAGTTTACATTCATACGCTAGAGATAAGACATAGAATAATTGGTTAGAATTCATAATAAAAAAAGATAAACTTAGATAATCTTCGATTAGTTTACATTCATACGCTAGAGATAAGACATAGAATAATCGGTTAGAATTCATAATAAAAAAAGATAAACTTAGATAATCTTCGATTAGTTTACATTCATACGCTAGAGATAAGACATAGAATAATCGGTTAGAATTCATAATAAAAAAAGGTAAATTTAGATTATCTTCGTTTAGTTTACATTCATACGCTAGAGATAAGACATAGAATAATCGGTTAGAATTCATAATAAAAAAAGGTAAATTTAGATTATCTTCGGTTAGTTTACATTCATACGCTAGAGATAAGACATAGAATAATCGGTTAGAATTCATAATAAAAAAAGGTAAATTTAGATTATCTTCGTTTAGTTTACATTCATACGCTAGAGATAAGACATAGAATAATCGGTTAGAATTCATAATAAAAAAAGGTAAATTTAGATTATCTTCGTTTAGTTTACATTCATACGCTAGAGATAAGACATAGAATAATCGGTTAGAATTCATAATAAAAAAAGGTAAATTTAGATTATCTTCGTTTAGTTTACATTCATACGCTAGAGATAAGACATAGAATAATCGGTTAGAATTCATAATAAAAAAAGATAAATTATAGAAGAGATATAATCTAAGCTTATAGAAGAGATCTATCGAGGATCAAAGCAAGGAAAAACGATAAAAATCTAAGCTTATAGAAGAGATCTATGAGGATCATAGGAAAGAAAAATAGTTTTTAAATAGTTTTTATAGCTTTTTTAATAGTTTTTCCGAATTTATCACATAAATGAAAAATTTATATTTAAATATCTTTACATAATATTTAATCCTTCCAAATAAATTTAATTCAAAATATAAAATTCAATCATCAAACAATATTGGAATCATTGGAAATTGTGCTTTTAAAGGTTCTAATAAATCAACCAAAAAACATAAAGCGCCTGACCATCCTTCAAATAAACTCCATGGACGATCTGGAATTCTTGCTTCTTTCTGAAAAAAATTTTATTAAAATTTGATAAATATCTCTGATTGAATTAAGCATTCTTTTGAATATTTGACTAAAATTAGGGACTGGGCCGTTTTCGAGTCGGACGTTAGAGGCATTTTTTCGTTTTTTTTCTGGGCCTTTTTTTTGCTGTATGGGTCGTACGCGTCAATTTTCTGGCTCGATTTTGCTGACCGAGACTGCCCATTCTGACAACCCTAAAAAATATTTCCTAACAGAAAATAATCTTCTCCTATTTTAAAAATTTTTTTAAAAAAAAACTCTAACCTTAAAACTCTTACTCAACATTATAAACCCAAAAGTTTTTGCCTTATTTAACCATTCTTCTTCTCTTGTAAATCTATATAACAATAGAAGTCCATATCCACTCCCAGCTATTCCATGACAAATTCCTGGACCTTTAGCAAGAATTCCTTTTTTCCATATTAAATTTCCACAACGTTTGGCTGCCTTAAATATTTTTTAGAAAAATTTTTATTGAAAGAAAAAATAAAAAAATTTTTGCGGACAAAACTTGCGGACAAAAATTTTTTGCGGATAAAATTTTTAGGGACCCCCCCCCCCCCCCGCGGGACTCAAAATTTAATTTTACCACGCTTAAGCATTTTTTAAAAAAACAAAAAATTATTTTAACCTCCAAATATTTTTCTTCACCAAAAACTAAATGAGCAGCTATCAACATTTGAAGCACACCAGTCGCTCCGTGACACCAATGAACAAGTTCTGCTTCTTTTCCTATATGAAAAGAGAAAAAATTAAATTTTTAGTTCTACTTTTTAATAAAAATTTTATAACTAAAATTCGAAAAATTGGACTAATTAAATTTGCGCACAATCCGCAAAACTAAAAAAATCCGCAAAAATTTAACAAAATTTTTTTAACCTATTTTGTTTGTATTAGAAGGAAAATTTCCATCCTTTAATTGAATACCCAAAAACCATTCAACTGTTTGTTTAACATCTTCTCTTGCTTTAGAATCGAGGAAATCCCAATAACTAAAAATTCAAAAAATTAAAAAAAAAATTTCCAAATTTTTAAAAACCTCAAAAATATTTGTAAAATTCCAGCAAGTCCATGTGCCGCTCCCAAATATTCTTTTTCATGCCATTCATACATTAAATTTGCATCGGAATCGTGTTCAGTAGAGTAAGTACGGCCTAAAAATAAATTTAAAAAATTATTTGAAAAAATTAAAAAAAGAACCTGCCTCCAACATAGCATTAAGAACTTGTCTAATTTGATCATCAGAAATTATCTTTTTTCTGTCCTCATTTCTAAATTTAATAATTTAATGAATTTAAATGTAAAATTCAAAAGATGCGGGAGTATTCAAAAGAGAACACGATGGCAAAAAGGAATGCAGGCTGGTTCCAAAATTCGATAAACTCAAAAAAAATATTTAAAAAAATTTAAAAAAAAAAGAAAAAAATCCTCAAATTTCCCTTCATTTCCTTTTCGAGTTTAAAAGGAAATGAAAAATTTAAAGGTAACCAAAGGGGAAAACTTTGAAAATTTCCGTTTGACTTTCCAGAATTACTCGAAAAATAATTTTAAAATTTTTTTAATTCCCCGCTCCCTTCTAATTTAAATTTTAACCTCCAAAAAATCTCCAATTTACCTCAACATCAAAAATCCAGCCAAAAACCCAGCTCTCCCATTAAGTATTTCATTATCTTCAGTTTCATCAACAACATATTCAATTAATTTCCCAATTTTTCTTTTAAAATTGTCCAAATCAATTAAATTAGCCAAAAATTTAATTAAATAAAAACCGGCACGTCCATTTAAATATTTACTTTTATTTGAAGAATTTGAAGAAATTTTCTAAAAAATTTTTTTTATTTCAAAAAAAATTTTCTAAAGACTAACCGATTGTGTTTCCAAAATATTTTTTATTTGTTTTGTAAAATCCAAATTTTTGTTTATTTGTGTGACGCGTAAAAGAGAGTAAGCAATTCCGCTTGGACCGACATAGGGGCCTTCTGAAAATTTTTGAAAAAATTTTTTGGAAGAATGGCTAGAAAATAAAGGAAAATGAGGAGGGAGTGTTAAAGCACATAGTATACGTGGTGAAGGCAGACTTCGAGCATAGACTAACATTGAGTCGAACAACTCGATGTTAGGGGCTCTCACTTACTTCAGGTTGCAGGTGCTCACCTACTTATCTACTAACTTCAATAGCCCCTTAAATCTTCGTAATTTTTGACAAATCGTATTAAATGCTAGGCAACTAAACTAGAGAGCGGGATTTTCAAAAAACCTTGAGCTTGATTTTAGATAAGGACCTTGACCAGATTCTTGACCTTGAGTTAAGGAAAATCAAGGAACTCTGAAAAATGCCTCGACTCTGAACTCTGGATCCAGGAAAAATCAAGATCTGGATCCTTTTCAGCTCGTTCTCTAAACTAAATATAGGTAGATTCCCCTTCTTCCTTTACAAACCCATTTCCTCCCCTAGAAATAATCTCCCCTAATTTAAAATTACAATAAACCTTTTTGATATTCATCAGAAGAAATTTTTCTTTGAGAAATTTGTTCAGCCAGTAATTTAATTTGATGTAAAATCCATTCTTCCGTCACATATTTAGCTGCTAATTTGGAATCTTCAAAAAATGGATTGACAAAATAACGAGATGTTTGGGCTTTTAATGCCAATTTATTTAATAATTCCTCAGCTTCCATTCTAAGTTGGTGATTTTTCTGCATTTTAGAGGCCTAAAAGATTTTTAAAAATAAAAGCAAAATTTAAGAAAAAGTCAAAATTTTAAAGAAAATTTTCTTTAAAAATTTAATTTAGAGATAAGGCAAAATAAGGAGAGTAATTAGAGAAGTTAGACAAAATTGGGACGTATCCCCTCAAAATCTCTATTCCTTAAAATCTCTACTGGGCTAAAATGCCTTATAATCTCTACACAGCTAAAATGCATTAAAATCTCTACTCGGCTAAAAATTATTAAAATAACTATTCCTTAAAATCTCTATTCCTCATAATCTCTACACGGGTAAAACGCCTTAAAATCTCTGCACGGCCAAAAATAGGATAAAATGTCTATTTTTTCATTCGGAAGCCTTTTGAGTGCCAACGTTCAGTGCGGAAACGTTGTTCTGATTTCTGGCTTATCTTTTGATATTATTTTGCTTGTATTGTTTTTGCCGCTGCGGATGAACCCAGGCATGTCCAGCGGAACGACAGCAGCCGCTTCGATACGATCACCGCAAGCAAAATGAACACGACCGCAGCGAAGCAGTCGTGTATTATATCTTCGATATTTACGGCGGATACAAGCAGATATCTGCAGCCATTTTTAAATCAATTGTATCCATATCCGTATCCATTACCAAGTCTGGGTTTTCCAATGAAAAGTTCATATTTTACACTTTTGTTGAGACTCTACCATCCATTTGCACGGTGTAGAGATTTTAATTATTTTTACCCCAGTAGAGATTTTAAGGAATAGTTATTTTAAGGAATAGAGATTTTAAGCATTTTTAGATTAGTAGAGATTTTAAGGAATAGCGATTTTAAGGAATAGAGATTTTGTATGGGAGCCAATTGGGATAAAAAGTTATTTTTCGTGGGATAAAATGTCATTTTGTTAAAAGTTGAAAAATTTTCGTAAAAAAAGTTTTTTTCTAATTTTTTTGTACTTTTATTGTTTGCTTTTTGTTATTTTCGTTTTACTTTTTTCAGAAAAGAGAACTAATCTTACTTCTCCTTTATTATATGTGGAGATGAAGAATTGGCAGTTTGTGAATCTAAAATTGGCAGTTAAATATTGACAGTTGAAGAGTTGGCTGCGTGGCAGTTTTAATAAAAATTTATTTAGGAGGGGAATAAACCTGAGTATATTATAGATAAATGTTTTTGAAAGTCTGAGGCTTGACTCCAAACTTGGGTCCAATTCTCGGTTAACCAGTAGAGGTCGGCGCGAAACGGGGATCCCTACGGGATTTTCCGGGATCCCGGATTTTTTTGATTTTCGGGATCCAGGATTTTTCGGGATTTATCCGACGGTATGTCCCGGTATCGGTTAAGAGAAAAAAAATCACGACTCGGAATCCCGGAAAGTTCGCTTTTGCCGACTCTCGTTTAATAAGAGTCTAAAACCCCTTAAAAAAATTTTTTTTTCTAAATATTTTTTCAGAATCATATCAAGGGTTATTTGTTCTATTAATTTATTTTTTTCCTTTTTTGTTAACCAAAAAATACTAGAAAATGAATTACCAAAACAAATCTTCTTTTTATGTCAGTAGAGACATCCAATATTTAATTGGGCAAAAAGTTGTTGAAAATGCTCGTTTTGTGGATGATGGATTTTTTAAAATTTTTGTAAGTTTTTTGAATTTTTTTCTAAGAAAAAAAAAATTTTTTTTCAAAAGTGTTGCCCAAACTTTTTCCGATTGTCTGCCCTCGATTCAATTGCAAAACTTTCAATACTAACTTTGAATAACGCCAAAATTCAGTTTCGGTCGGCTAATGGAAAGGTTTAAAAATTTTTATTTTTTTTAAATTTTAATTCCGAGGGGTAATGTTAACTTTAAATTTTATTTTTGATTAGTTCTCTCACCAAATACCCGTCCTTTTTTGAGATTGACAGGTTCAGAAAAAATTTCAAGTCCGGGGAAAGCTTGAGAATAATAATCATTTACGGATTACGACTACCCTAAGTTTGTAACTTTTTCAGAGGTCAACCCCAACTTTTTTCTTTCAACCTGGGACATCCCTGATAAAAAATCCAAGTCCAGGGATCCAAGTCAGTTTTTTTTCATATTTTTCTACTTAAGATCTCATTATTAGGAATTAAAAAAATTTTTTGTTCAAAATCTTCTTTTCCTCCCCAAAAACACCTACAAAATGAACAAACAACAAAAAAACCTTTCCTTTTTAATGAAAAAATTTGTTTGTTAATCCATTCTGGCCTGAGTTTTTTTGTCGAGGACTGGGAGACTTCTAAACCAAAAATTTTTTTCTGTCAAACTTTTCTAATTTTTCTTCGTTTTTAAAGGATTCCTTAATTATCGATTTGTCCAAATATGTTGGCTACGTTTATCTCAAAAGATTGTTGGAATTAATTGTCAAATACTCTTTTAATGCCATCAAAGAAATCCATTTAATTTCTTTAAAAGATGTCGATTTTGATAAATTTATGGGAACACTTTTAATACTTGAAGGTTTTTTTTAATTTTTTATTTTGAGGGGTTTGGAATGGGATTTTCTTGGGTTTTCCGAAAATTTTGAGAAAATTTGTGGCTGTTTTTCGGGGAATTTTTGCGGATTTTTTAGAAAATTTGTGACGCAGAAAATGCAGTTTTTGGTCACAGTTCATTTTATGGTTCTGATCCATATAAATATTCTGATGCAGATTGATATGTCATTTGAAAGAGCTCCTCGAGCTGAGTCGAATGACACCAAAATCGGCGAAATCCGACTTGATTGGACGGAGATATAGGCTCCTAAAAATCGAACATCCAAATGGGCGATGTTTGGATATCGGGTCAGAGCCATAAAACGAACTTTGGCTTAGTTTTTCTTTTCAATTTCTATTTCTTTTTTGATTTATCCGAATCTAAGTTGTTTGCTCTATCCATCCCTCTCTTACGGACCTTTTTTGACACAAACGGCTTTTTTTCAATACCTCCCCTCGGTTTCGTTTAGTTAACCGTTCTTGTCCAGACCTATTTTTCTAGTTAGTTTACATGGATTGGACCGAGATGAGACCTCGAAACAAAATTCTCGGTTATCGAGGCAATATTTTCGAGTTCTCTTTTTTCCTATGATTTCTCCCAGTCCGCAAAAAATTTTCTGTCCGCATATTTTGTCCACAAAAAAAATTTTTTTTCCGTAAATTTAGGTGTTGTCAATGTGATAAGTTTACCTTACGAATTTGGAAATAGACGTTCTAAAAAGATGGAAAAATTAATTCAAAATAATTTAAAAACACTTGTTTCCTTAAAACATTTAACACATCCATTGGTTTTGCCTAGAGAAATGCGTGAAAAACTTGTTGCTATACACACATCTACGCTTAGAAATGGAACTTTGGAAAGGGTTTATTTTTTATTAATTTTTATAGTTGTTTTTAAGAGTTGCGGAAATCCACAAAAAAATTTTTTTGTCCGCAAAAATTTTTCTGTCCGCAAATTTTGTCCGCAAAAATTTTTTTGTCCGCAAAAATTCTTTTGTCCGCAAAAAAATTTTTTCGTCTGCAAATTTTGTCCGTAAAAAATTTTTTTGTCCGCAAAAAATTTTTTATTAATTTTTTTTCTAGGAACAAGATTTCTTTGCCTTCTATACATCCGGTGCCTCTCTCCCTCCAGTTTTAGAACCTCTAGCCACAAATGGTGTCTCTATGAGAATTGAAGTTCACCGGCTTAGTCAACCTTTTCGAGCTGCTGAAAGGTTTCCTTTTGGAAAAAATTTGGAAAATTTCAAAAAAAAATTTTTTTTCAGAGCTTTTGCTTCCCACGGATGTCGCTCAATGGATTTACTCTCAAAAATTGTTTCGCTCAAATTTACTTCAATTATATTGGCGGCAATAGAGACAGAATCAATCAATAAATTGTTAAATAAATTGGCAAAATCACACCAAGTATTTCCAAAATTGACAAATTTGGAAGTGGAATTTAAATTTTTAGATGCTTATGTAAGGAGGTTTTATTATAATAAATTTTTTTCTGATCCAAAAAATTTTTAATTTAAATGTTTTAAATTTTGTAACTCCCCTACAGAGGTGCAGCTAGGGGGCTGAAGCCCTCCTCCCACGAAATGGGGGAAAGGGGAATAAAGCTGGCATGTTCTTGATCCTCTACCTTTACGTTTGGGGGAGTATTAGAATGTTGTGACTTATAGTGGGTTTTTTTTGGCTGGACCGATTTTGACAAATGTGGTGTCATTCGAAAGAGCTTCGAAAACTGAGTCGAACTAGATATGGGGGAAGTTGGTCCGACAATCAGGGACCGAGTTACAGACCCCTGAAGTTTGAAAAAGAGAAGGGGGAGTAAGCTCAAATTGGGTTGAAAAATTCGAAAATGCAAATAATAGCTCATTCGACTCCTCTCGATGAGCTGAGTCGAATGACACCAAAATCAGCTCGATATCTTGATTTTGAGCCAAGATAAACAGGTTCAAAATGGTCAACATAAACCTATGGGGCGTAGGCGAGGCGCTTGTGCAAAACCCCGCGCTTCGCGCGGGGTTTTGCGGCACGCGCCTCGCGGGGAGTCTACGGGCGCTGGGTCTGGGTCAGTAACATGAACCTAATCCTATCTTCCTTGTTCTGGACGTACTTGGGGCCTCCGTAGCAGCAAAAACCTCCACATAGACCATAGTTAAGGAGCTAAAACAAACAATCATAACTTTGTCCAATCAAGTCGGATTTCGGTGATTTTGGTGTCATTCGACTCAGCTCATCGAGAGGAGTCGAATGAGCTATTATTTGCATTTTCGAATTTTTCAACCCAATTTGAGCTTACTCCCCCCTTCTCTTTTTCAAACTTCAGGGGTCTGTAACTCGGCCCCTGATTGTCGGACCGACTTCCCCCATATCTAGTTCGACTCAGTTTTCGAAGCTCTTTCGAATGACACCACATTTGTCGAAATCGGTCCAGCCAAAAAAAAACCCACTATAAGTCACAATACCCGAGTATTATTATTAAAAAGGAAAATATTATTTTTCGGAAAACAAATCATCAAAAGTCGAGTCCTCAAAAAAGCCACGTCACAAGTTTTCTAGTAGGGGTGGATTTTAGAAATACAACTTGGGAATGAATTTTTAGGGGGGTGGGGGGTTTCTGTTGATATTTTAAGGAATTTTTTTTCTGAAAAATTTTATTTTTAATTGAAAAAACATTTTTTGACCATTTTGCGTCTTTAAAAAATTATTTTTTAAATTAAAAAAAATTTTTTTTTCAAAATTTTTTTAATTTTTTTTAATTTTTAAGCCAAACAATTATTCCCAATTAATGTATTTTGACGACGAAGAAAATGATATTGTTAGTCCAATGGCTTTAGATACACTCAATTTATCTCAAATTTTAATTAATTGGATTTCTTCTACAAATTTTCCTTTTAAAGTTTTTGCAAAAGTTAGTTTGTCTGTAGATTATGTTATTGGGGAAAATGAAAATAAAAATGATGTGGTAAGAGAGTTTTTAAATTAAATGAAAAAATAATGACCTGGGGTTTTCGAGTTGGGCAGACCTTCGAATCATTTTTTCGGGCCGTCCCAACCGAGTCTTTTTCGGTCCAGAATTCGAGCCCGACTAGATCTTTCGGACCGGACCGGGCTAGGATAATTAAAAAAAAACTGGCCGAAACAAATTTTAAAGAGCGAAAGACGGAAGACTAAAGTCCAAAAAAGACGGAATTTCGGCAAATGGCTCGGGTGCTTTCTGGGGGGGGGGTGAAAGAACCCCGGGTGCTTTCTATTGACAACACTCCCTCCTTCGAAAAATTTTTTGGCTACGGATTTAATATACCAAGGATATGCCAGTTTCGCTTTTAGTCAATTTTCGCCTTTTTTGTTGTTTAATTTTCTCATCGATCTCCAGTTTTAAACCCTCCTAAATTTTAAAAATACCTCTCGCTTTTAATTAGGTCTTTTTTTATTTTGGTTAACCACTGAAGGGCCTCCCTTAACTTTAAAATTCAACTTTTTATCCCTTTAAAAGTTTTTTTCATTTTTTTAGTTAGAAAGGGCAATGCGTGAAACAAATTTAACTTTAACTGGCACGCGATGGGCACAAATTAAATGGAATAATATTGTAAATTATTGTTCAGCACGTGAACAAGTGGAAATTAATGAACAATTAAAATTTGAATTTGCTTTGGATTATAGGTAGAAAATGAGAAAAACTCCTATATTATTCTATTATCGACCTCATTTTCCTTACCTTTTCCTTATATTGAAAAATTTTATTTGAAAAAGAGTGCATAATGGTCAAAATTAAAATTTAGAAAAGGACTGCTCAACGAGTTAGAATGCAAATTTTGACCATTTTGCGTCTTTCTTGTCATTTTTATTTTGGGACACTTATAAAAGAAGGAAGGATTTGTGACCGGACAATCCGTCAGTGAACAAATCCTACCTACTGCTGCCCAAAATTATTTTTTATATGGGGATTAAAAGAGATCTCGAGGATTTGGAAGATTGTGGAAGAAATTGACGGTGTTAAGCGATTAAAAGGATATTAATGGAATGGGGTGATTCATGGAATATCGTTGGATTGAGGGGAATATAAAGTTTTGGAGTATTATGGTGGTTATACGTCCACTGACGGATTGTTTGAAAGTCGGCGGCTTCCTACTTTGAACATTTTGGGTCCTTTTGCCATTTGTAATTTTTCAGTTAGGAGGAAAAAGAAAGGAAAATGGGGGGTGATAATTGAATAAATAGTTAAAAGCAGGGATGCGCGTTATGGCGTTTTGCGTCCATTTTTGGCCGATTTTTGGCGTTTGGCGTGATTTAAAAATTTGAAAAAATGGCGTTTGGAGCGTCACGCGCACATCCCTGGTTACAAACTTTATTTAGCTTTATTTAGAAATTAAAAAAATAATTTTTTCCTAGGTCTTCAACATATTCGCAAAAGAGTTATACAGATGACGTTTTATTTAATATTGGGCATTCTCTTTAGAAAAAATTAAAATTCATTTCCAACTACAAAAAATAAAAAGCTTTCCTTTACATATTAAAAAGTCCATTTTTCTATTTGGTAATTAGTAGTCTCTCATTTAACCTCAGTTCTTTCCTTTTCTCTAATTATGCAAAAAAAATTATATTTTTATTGTTAATTGTTTTCACATAAAAATTTTATTTAAAATTATTAAATAAATCAAATTGATAAAAACTATTTTTTAAAAATCATTTTGAATTTTAATATATTATGTAAAAAAAATTTTGGGAAAATAGCCTGAAATTTTAAATGCGGCAATCCCGGAGAATTGGGGTCCCTGCGGAAAAAAATCTTAAAAATAAGAAAAAGGATTTTTCTAGGGTAAAAAAATATGCTGATTACGAATCCGAGCTCAGATTTTGAAAAAGTCGAATCCCGAACCCGAATTCGGACTTTTGATCCCGAACAGGATTTTTGAACCCTAACATTACAGACATTGTACAAAATGGCCAGTCTTTCAATAGAATCATAGACTTTATGTCATAACTTTGTCTAAACTTGTCCAATCACGTTGATTTTGGTGTCATTCGATGCAGCTCGACGAGCTCTTTCGAACGAGCTATCATTTGAATATTCGAAATTCGGGTTCAGGGTTCGAAATTTGGTTCGGGTTCGGGATTCGACTTTTTCAAAATCTGAGCTCGGATTCGTAATTAGCATATTTTGTTATCCTAGAAAATACCTTTTTCTTATTTTTAAACTTTTTTTTCGCAGGGACCCCATTCTCCGGGATTGCCTTAAATGCTATTTACATTCTCACTAAATTTCCTGCCTTGCTTTTATTTTAAAAATCCGGATCCATATATTCGAGAATTTCCTTGTATTAGCAACCAAAAAAATTTTTTTGAGGTTATTTTTCTTTCGATTTGGATATTTTTGAAATTTAAAAATTTTATTTCAAAATAAAATTTATAGTAGGAAAAGTTTTTTAAAAATTTTTATTTAACGAATTAATTGTCTGAATCATTTTTTGTTTTTCTTGCAATTTTTCCTTTTCTTAAAGTGGAAAAAAAGATAGGCTTATTTATTTTCCTTCTACATTTTTAGCTCAAGCAAAAATAAAAAAAAATTTCTAATAAATATGGGAAAAAAATTTTTTTTTGGTTGTTTTTGTGTTGCGAAAAAATACTTTTTATTTACCGATAACAGTTTTAGTAAATTATTTTCCAGTAAGTGGTAGGTTTTCTCTGGACATAAGTTTACTTACCATTTTGAGCCTTTCGGTCTCAAACTAAATTGTCAAAAAATCCATTCGGGCTGGGAACTTTGGATCCTACGTTAAAAATATTTTGTTCTATTGCCTTATTGAGTCCACAGAATCCAGCCTTTACAAATTTTGGCATTTTGAAGGGCGGCCAAAAGTTACTAATTAATTCAAAAGGCAGTTGACATTGACCCCCCTCCTCCACCCCTTCTTCTTTTCTATTCTTTTTTGCCCATTTTATTTTCTATTCTTTTAAAATAAGCTTTTGTCAGCTGCTTCTATACTTAAACCTAGCAAGATATAAGCGAGTTGAAGAGACAGAAAAAGCTCTTTTTTGCCAAAAGGCCACGCTTCGCTGGGACGGTCGATAAATATTGCTCATATAGTAAGGGAGAGAAAGGGAGAGAATCGGAGTAAAGACAAAAGACCGAAAGTTCAAAAGCTTTGGATTTCTTTAAAAATACAATAGGGGTATATCAGAGACTGTTAATAATGATAAAGCCTTAATCACTGGGCACGACATTTGGCCACATGCCCACTTGGCCACAAACACAAATTTGACAAATTGGTTTAAAATGAGAAAATATTGAAGGGTATTGGTCTTTTGGGCTGTAGAGGAGTATTATAACCGCTTCTCCTCTTCCCCTGCTATCTCAGTTTTGCCTGTGTTCACATGCATATACCCCCCTTCCCCCCTTATTTTTGTTGTTGTTGTGTGTACATTTTTTGTTTCTATTCCCCCACTCTGCAAACAAACATTTACTCTTCTCTTCTAAAAATATATTCTCATTTTTCTATATTTTTCATTATTGATATCATTTCCAATGACTGGATTAATTAACTTGAGAGATTAAATAAGGCTTTAAATTGGCTGCCTAATTTGTCTATTAAAATGCTTATTTAATTTTATTTCAAGTTTTAATAAAGTTTTTTAATATGTTTGTTGATAGTGTTGTTGGTGTAGTTGGAAACGCTTGGGTTTTTAGTCCCTATAGGGTGTAGGTTCGAATCCACTAGTGATGCTCGGGAGAAGAAAAAACCCGGGAATCGGGAAACGGGAGTCGGGTCGGGAAATGACCTCGGGAGTCGGGATCGGGAGTCGGGAATTAGCAATAAAAAAATTTTCCAAAAATTTTTGGCGCCTTCGGCGAAAAAATTCCGATTTTTTTTACAATAGGCAAAAATATTGAAAATTTTTGAAAGTAAAGAGCCTTACTAGCGCCGCAGGCGAAAATTTTGGGAATTTTTAGTTTAAGAAGTCAGATTTCTTCCATTTTTTGCGCCGCAGCCAAAAATTTTGACTCTCATTGGAGTGAAATAGAAAGGGGTCTTGAACGATCTTTAAGGGTAACTTAAGAGTTTATTTCCCCGATTATTTGGAAAGATAAGCCAACAGCCTGTCCAAAAAACCTAGTAACCGCAGAGATAATCAGTGTTGGGTATTGCTGTGGGCTTTTTCTTTGAACCAGAGCCCATCTTTGATTTATATTTGTTGTCATTGACCTTAAGTCCTTAGAATCTCTCCATTGGAGTGAAATAGAGGAAATAGTATTACTCAATAGTATTAACACCCCCTATGCAACATTAATCATCCATTGATATCTCTCTTTATTACTGCAAATCTCTCGTTATCTCTTTAAATTTACCATAATCCTAGTAAATTACCGAAATCTTCTATACTACAACTCCACAGATTCTTCAATTTTCAGCGCCGCAGGCGAAAATTTTGAGGATTTTAGAAGATCCTTAAGCCAAAAAACTTCCCTTTCAGCGCCGCAGGCAAAAATTTTGGGAATTTTAGAAGGCCAAGAGTTCAGATTTCTTCATTTTTTCTAAATGAAAATATAATTTTGTCAGAAAAATCCATTCTTAGGGGTGTAAAAATTACCCGACTTAGTCGGGAATTGACACCGGGAGTCGGGATCGGGAGGCCAAAAACTCGGGAAATTTTCCCGAGTCGGGAGTCGGGATCGGGATACCCGAGCATCACTAGAATCCACTGTCCGGAAATCTTTTTTATTTTCCTTCAATTTAATTTTAAACTTTTTTCTTATAATTTCTAGGCGTTTTTGGCCGCTCTTAAAATTTTTTAAAGACTGTTATTCGCTCTAATCCTTTTTTAATTATTTTTTCCCCCTTCATGAGCTGCGTATTATTTTCTTATTAAATTTTTTACCATTTTACCCGACTTTTTGTATTTGTAAATTTTATTGATTTTAGTCATAAAAATTTCTTAAAATTTTTTAAAATTCATTTTTCTCTTAAAACCCTACACAGGAACTTTAAAAAATTTAATAAAACAAAAATAGGCAACCGATTTTAGCTGTGTTTGTGTTCATTAGTTTTTTTTTCGGGTAGAGGACGGCGTTGACATTTTGGCTAAAAATGTGTGCAGCTAAAAATAAATGGAGAAAAAAAATATAAGCTAAATAGGACCTCAAAAAAATTTAAAAATTTCCAAATATTCTTCAATAAAATTTGCATTTTCCAGAGAATATTTTTATTTTTAGCAACTTTCACTTAGTATTTTCTTAAAATATTAAGGCTTATTTTCATTTATTTTTAGTTTCTAAGCATCGGATTAACCTTAAAATATCTTTTAACTAATGTCTAGTTTGCCAAGCTTTAAATAAATTTATTTACTAGTTTTTAATGAATATTGAAGGGACGTTTCGGCGCCGACACATTGGGGACTACCATAATTTATTTGCCTATAACTTTTTTTGTTTTCATCCAAGCCATATGGTCTTATATATCATTCGAAAGCTCTTGATTCGTAGATTCTTTTATCTAAAAGGAGTGAGTTGATTAGAACTTGTCTTAAAAAGTTAGGGCCTGATAAATGAGCAAAATCGTGATTTTTTGGGTTTACCCACTCATAACTTTTTTTTGAAATTTTTTGATCAAATCATTCCTTTCAGAAAAAAGATTCACCAAATCAAGAGCTTTCGATTGATATAAAAATTTTAAAAATAGACCAAAAATTTCAAAAGTTATTTCCATTAGATTGCCTCCGAGTCGGCGCCGTCTACTTAATATATAAATTTTTATTTGTTTTATTTTTGCGCTTTCTTTTACTTTTCTCATAAATTTTATTTTTAATCCATCGTTGAAGGATTGTAGTAAATAAAAAAAAATAAAAAATGCCCTATAGCACTAGGCAACCATAAACGGAAAATGTTTTGGCTAAAATTTTTTAACGAGTTTGCTATTTTTAAAAGTTAAAATGTTCTCTCTTCTCTCTTTTTTGAAAATTTTTAATTGGGAAAATTTTTAAAAATTAAAATTTTAAGGGTATTTTTGATTTACGTAATTTTTATTTGTCAGATGAAAAATACATACTTTTTTGTTTTTAATTTTTTGATCATGCAAAAACCTCTTTATTTTCTATATTTCTAAGAATAATAGAAGTTAATTTAAAAACATGAAAATTTTAAATTAAAATGTAATATTTCCCTTACTTTTAATTACCCTTCTAGTAAACCCTCCTTCAAATTCCTATAACACGTTCAAATTCCAAAACTCGAATATTTGCTCACCCTTAATTAATAATTACATCTTTTAGTGAAAGCAAGTAGATGCCACTGATGGATTTATTTCCGCTTCTGTTTACTTCCATCTTTTTTGTGTCTTCCGCCTTCCGTTTTCCGCCTTTTAAAATCCAAAATTACCCATCCCTGGTATATGCCCACATACTTGTAGGTCGACGGCACAAATTTAATCAATTTGTTTTTCTTAAATTAAAAAAATTTTTTTTAATTAACAATTTTCCAGAATTTTAAAATATACAAACTTTTATACTTAAAATGGATTTAATAAATACAGGAGAGGAGCAACAACAACAACAACAAAGAGCATCATTAACAGGCTGTACTCCTTTCATTGTAGGTGAAAAGCCTGGAACTGCAGCTAGCAGTGACGCTATGAGTAGACCAAGCTTAATTTCCTCTCTTTGGTCAATTCAAGTTCAGGTGACTATTTTAGGATAAAAATGGTTGTTGAGGAGTTATTGTACAGCTGGATATTTTAATAAACACATTACCATGATCTTAAGGGGTCTGCGCAAACCCCCCGGCCCAAAAATTAAACTATTATCATGATTTATATATATCAGTTGAATTAAGCAAAATTCTCTTAAGATAAGTAATTCAATATTTGAAATTATTAATATTAAGTAAAAAAGTTAAGCAGAAAAATTATATGACTGCCAGTTTCTTGTATATTTAAGTTAAATTTCTTTCAACTTAAATAAAAGAATATTTGAAATTATTAATATTAAGTAATTAATGTGTTAGCACTAAGCCATCCCTTATCTATTATTATTTCAGGGGATCTGCACAAAACCCTCCAGGCCAAAAATTAAAATAGATATTTTTGCCGTTATTTTCGCGATATTCTTAATTTTCGATTTTCAAAATTCGAATTTTTTAAAAGGAGAAAAATAGGAGGAAGGAAGGAGGGAAGGATGAATTCTGACTTCATGGCCGCCGTAAATTTAAAAAATTTTCGCGTGCAGCTTAAAAAGATTTTTGGAATTTTTCGGCTTCGAAACAACTAGTATTAACCATAAATTTAAAAAAATTTTTTGAATAAAGTTTAATCAAAATTAGCCATACACTACACTTTTAAGGGGGTCTGCGCAAACCCCCCGATCCAAAAATTAATTTAGATATAAATTTTCTCCTATATTTAAGTCAAATTTCTTTTAACTTCATATAAATGATATTTGAAATTATTAATATTAAGTAAAATATGAAAGTTTTTTATGCACTCAGATCACTTCTATATATCCTTAAATTTTTAAATTTGATCACATTTCATGCAAACTATTAAATTTTCTTCAGAATGAAGGTTCCGCCTCAGATTTTCCAATGATGGAAGGTTGTGGTTCTCAACAATCACTCCCTGAAATGGTTGTTGCTGGTGGGGGAGGTACTTGTTCTAGTAATTTTCAAAATGGTTATTCGGGTAATTTGGGTTGTGGAGGATGTGAGACTTCCACAAATGCAGAACAAACAGATTTGGCTAGCAGAGCTATTATTCCAATGGAAATGCAGAACAGAACGGGGGGACAACAACAACCATCTTTGCGCCCTGCAAAGAGTTTATCAGGTGAATGAGAGTAAAAATAATTTTTTCCCAGACCCCAAATTTTCCAAAAAAATTTTCAAAAATTTTTTTTTCTCAGACCTGCGTCCGCTTACATCAGCTCAAGCAACGGCTATTATGCCCTATCATCACCAACATATTCATGCTGATCAAAATGATCAATATATCCACTCTTTTAGGCGATTAACGGAGACAGGGGCTTATTATAATATGTTGAGTAGACAACAGAGAGATTCTCAGGTAGAGAAAAATCAGAATTTATAATTCTGGTTTATGTAAAATTATAATTTTCAAAATCGGAATTTTTGAGTCAGAATTTTTAAAAATCAGAATTTTCAAAAATCAGAATTTGTAATTCTGGTCTATGTAAAATCAGAATTATTAAGAAGCAGAATTTATAGTTCTGGTTTATGTAAAATCAGAATTTTTGAAAATCAGAATTTTAAAAATCAGAATTTTTAAAAATCAGAATCAGAAATAAATCAGAACCAATTCTGACCATTTTGACAGTGATATTTTGTCGTATTTTAACTTGAAAATTTTCTATTTTAATTAGATATGTGAATGGCTACAAAAATTAAATGTTAATAGCGGTGGGGCAGAAACTAGTGGAAGTGAAAGTCCTTCACAAGAGTTTTATCAACAACAACAAAGGCCACTTTTTCAACGAGCAGATACAACTGACCAATAAATTGAAAATAAAAATGCTTTGTTAAGTTGTGCTGTCGGACTTCATTATAAGATACCCCCAATACTAGATAACCATCTATTTAAGATACACTTAATTATAAGGTCCCATTTTACTGTTCCAAGGGTGGGTATCGGGACAGCTTAAAACAGCGCACGGTCATAATGGCGCAAAGCCATAACTTGCTTCATGATTTCCTAATCCTACCAGATTTAGTATCAACCAATCCCTCTCATCTAGGGAGATTGGTACCAAAATTAACATGGCTCAGACGTTTTCCAACAACACCCCTAAATATCCACACCCCTAAATACCTATCTTTGCGCCATTCTGGCCGCACGCCGTTTTGGGCTGTACCCGTGGGTGGGTGTCTTATAAAGAAGTCAGACTGCACATACTTATTTTCTCGATTAATTCCCCTCCCTCGGTTAATTCCCCAAGATAGAGTTGGGTTGAAACAATTATTCCACACCCCTAAATACCCATCCTACTGCACGTTCAAATGCCAAAACTCGAATAATTCCCCTCCCTCGAATGATTCCACATCACACATATGGGTTGAAATATTAATTCCCCAGGGGAATTAATCGGGAAAATACGGTATTTAATTTCAACTACATCCATATAATTTAAGAATTAATTTTTGACATTTTTTCTTTTTTTCTCTCATTCTTCGCATTTTTCTGTACTATTTCTTTACTTCTGAGTACCGTCTCTATTAATTAATTAACTAAAAAACAGGGTAAAAGTGCTCTAATAACTCTCTCCAATTCTTACCAGGGACCGAACTTGAAATGATTTTTTTGACCCTAAAACCGGCCCGATTCCACTGTATTTATAAATAATTTTTTGTCTTTTTTTAAGATTCTACACAAAATATTTTTACTAGTTTTTATTTGATTTAAATAAATACATAAACATTAATTTGAAATTTATACAGTATTTGGTAGGTAACATCCATTTTTTGGTGAAAGAAAATTTCATTGGGAGACTTTAGATTTAGATAATTTATATGTCATTCGAAAGAGCTCTTCGAGCTGAGTCGAATGACACCAAAATCAGCGAAATCTGACATGGGTTGACATGGTCATGACCTTTTGTTTTCCCCCTTTCGTCTATGAAAATTTTATTTTAATAATGAAATTTATTACATACATATAATCTATGAAAATTTTAACGTCTTCAAATTAATTTCTTTTTTATCAAACGTCCTCATCTTCATCCTCAGGTTTCTTCTTCGGATCAAGAAGATAATATTCCTCGTTTGAATCTATCTGACTTATGGAATTAATTTTAGTTGGCTCTTCTACCACAGTTTGATTTTGCTTTTCCATATGAGTTTCTGTTTCGCCTTTAGCACTTTCTTCCTCCTGATTAAAAAAATCTTTTTCAAATCGAATTTCCTTCTTAGACCGAACGATAGGCAGTTTACCGTTATTTTTAAAATTTTCTTTCTGTGTATTAACAAAAGAATTTTCTTCATTATCATCAAAATGAATATTCCCTAAATTTGGTTCAACATTTTTTAAGCTTTCCTTTTTATTTTTCATATTTTCTCGATATTCTTTCTTTTTTTCTTTATTATTTTGGTAATAATTTCGATCCCATTCTCGCCTCTTTTCTCTATTATTTTCTCTGTATTTCCGTTTAATTTCTTTCAACTTTTCCTTATTATTTTGGTAATATGTCTTCATATATTCACTTCTATTACACTTTTCTTTATTATCTAAAGTTGTTCTGACTTTTTTTGCAATTTTATGTTTTGGTTTCATCATTTCTTCAAATTTTTGAATTTGAGGATCAACCGATGATTCAGCCTCATCGTTATCAGTTGAGGTCTCCCCATCTCTAGTTAACTCATTTTTATCTTTATTATTTTTAACCGAATGAATTAAACTCCAAAATATTGCGTTGAATGTTAGAATTATTAAAATACTATCAAATTTCATCATAAATTAATTTAAAATATTTATTTAAAATAAAATTTTATTTACTACAAATTAACCAAAAATGATAAGTTTTAATTTATTGAATTTAAATAAGCAATATAGTTGAAAAAACACATTGGGTAAATTATTTAACATTTCATAATAAAAATATAAAGTACATGTCTCAACTCAATTAAAAAGGTAAAGTGCATTGAGAAAGATCAACTCTGGTTTAAACCTTTAAAAATTCTTTAGAATATAACGCAATGCACTTTGTTTTTTATTGAGACATGTACTTTATATTTGTTATTATGAAATGTAAAATAATTTTCCCAGTGTGTTTTTTCAACTAAATTGTTATTTAAATTCAATAAATTTAAATCTATCATTATTGGTTAATTTGTAGTAAATAAAATAATATTTTAAATAAATTTTTTATATTAATTTATGATGAAAATTGATAATATTCTAATAATTCTAACATTCAACGCGATATTTTGGCTTTCAATTAATTCGGTTAAAAATAATAAAGATAAAAATGAGTTAACTAGAGATGGGGGAACCTCAATGGATAAAGGTGGGGCTGAATCATCGGTTAATAGCCAAATTCAAAAATTTGAACAAAATTTGAAACCAAAACCTAAAATTACAAAAAAGGGCACAACTATAGATAATAAAGAAAAGCGTAATAGAAGTGAATATATGAAAATTTACTATCAAAATACTAAAGAAAAGTTGAAAGAAGATAAACGAAAATACCGAGAGAATAATAAGGAAAAGAAGCGAGAATATGACCGAAATTATTTCCAAAATAATAAAGAAAAGTTGAAAGAAATTAAACGGAAATACATAGAAAATAATAGAGAAAAAAAGAAAGAAGCTGATCGAAGATATTATCAAAATAATAAAGAAAAATGGAGAGAATACCGAGAAAAAATGAAAAATAAAAAGGAAAGCTTAAAAAATGTTGATCCAAATGCAGGAAATATTCATAATGATAATAATGAAGGAACTTCTTTTGTTAATACACAAAAGGAAGATTTCAGAAATAAAGCTAAATTACCAATCTTTTACGAGGAGAGCATTCAATATGAAGAAGGAAATCTTTTTAACCAAGAGGAGGAAGAATGTAATAAAGGCGAAACAGAAACTTATATGGAAGAGCAAAATAAAGCTGTGGTGGAAGAGCCAACTAGCATAAATTACATAAATCAGATAGATTCAGATGAGGAAGATGAGGAGGATTATCTTCGTTATCTGAACGACAAGCCTGAGGATGAAGATGAGGACGTTTGTTAAAAAGAAATTATTTTGAAGAATTTAAGTTTCAGAGAGAGAGAGTAAATTAAAGAATTGAATTTACAAAAATTTTGCTAATCATATTAAAAGTGTCAAATTAAAAGATTTATTTAAAATTATTGATTAAGAGATATCGATGATTTGGAGGAGAAGGTTATAGAGAGCAAACATTCCACATTCCTACAACATTCCACATTCTTTTGCTAGTTTCATACTAGAAAAATACTGCTCAAAAAATTTTTCTTTTTTCTCATAATCATCAGCATATTGTTTTTCCTTTAACTGTTTCAACAAATCTAGATTGTGATAGTTCAAAGTTGATAGTTCAAATAGTTGAAGTTTTAGAGTATTTGATAGTTCAATGTCAACAACCGTTGATATATTGCATGATGTTAAATGAGCTATTAAAACTAAGCATCAAACTTACTCTAATTACCACTGTTATCAACGACATGCCCATATCTTATATCAAAAATTTTGTAACATTTAAATGGTTCCTTCGAAAATAACTCTTTAATTTTTGAAAATTTAAATAAAGATCAATTAGTTTCAGAATCTATTATCTAACGTAGCGTTTACAAACCTATAAACTCGTTTAGGAATTTTTCTTGAATAACTTTGTCAGCTTCACTTTTAATTTTAGCTTCGAATACTTCTCCCTATATTTTTGGGTTTTCTTTATCAAAGTCATTAAAATTGAATGCGAGAAAAATTTGCTTGGAACGTGTCTGGTGAGTTCGGCAGAAATGGATTGGGCAGTGTGATTAGGCGGTGAGGTGATATGAGCAGTGAGTGATGAAACTTATTTTTCTTTTGCTACTTAAATTGTTTTTGTGTGGAGAAATCACTACCCAATGACTTCTGCCGAAATCACACAGCACCTTTTAGGAAATTTTGCATATTTTGGTTGCATATCTTGGGCTTTTTGGTGCAAATATATGCAAATATTTGGCGATTCCCGTGCATATTTGGGTTGTCTCTAATCATGAGACGTCAAGCTACAACAATTATGTTAACGTTTTTAGTTAACTTCAAATATGATTTATCTGTTTTTCTAACAACGAACATAAAGGAAAGGAAAAGATCAAAATAAGAAAGGACAGAAATTAAAGATAAAATGAATGTAAAAAAACATTCGTGTTGGATTTGTTCTACAACTAAAAAACATGCATTAGAAAAATGCAATTTCTTTCATATCTTTTTGTCTTTGAAACATTCTAAATAAGTAAATGATCTTAGAATTGAAAATTTTTTGCATATTATTATTAGCGGATCTGTATCTATTAGAGTTGTTAATATTGTCGCCCTACTCAGTCAAAATATCTAACCCACTATTCACTTTACTTTTTACCAGTCGCAACTAGGATTGTTTCAAAAAATACCGAGTCTAAAAACAAGTGTGTCGTATTGAGATCGGTAAAATCGCATTCCCGAAATTCCGTAACGGGATTTTTTCAACATTTTTAAGGAACGAGATCCCGCGGGATTAATCCCGTAAATCCCAGTAATCCTGTTTTTAGATAAAACCCGGGATTTTTAGACTGGATCCCGTGAAATCCCGTGCAGATCCCGTCCCGTTCCGTCTCTAGTGTCGTATATAATTATATATAAACTTTGAAACCATTCTCTTTTAGTCAAGATCATCAATATGAGGCTTTGTAGCTGGCTGAGTCTATTATTTATTATTTAATTTAGATTTAATTTGATGATAAGTATGCCCCCACCGGACGATGTAAATATAACTTTAATTGGCTTTATAGAATTCATAGAATCGCTCAGCTAAAGCTGAATGTCTGGACGAAGTTACAGCCTGAAGTATTTACATCGAGCCGGCTGTGTTTGGCATACGTCTTTGAAGGATTTGGACGTATTCATCTTTAATTTTTTATGAAATTTTGAAACTATCAAAAACTACCGAAGGATTGCGAAGCTTAAGGAATTCTTGAACAATTAAGGCACGCTCATCGAGATTGTATAATTGCTTATTTTTTACAGCGTTCGTTAACATCTTGTAATAATTATCTTCATCAGGGCTATTGCCAATTATTTTAACTCGAAGATGTTCTGGAAAATTTTCGGGTAATTCATATTTTGCTGCATATTCTTCAAATTCTATGGGTAAATCATCCACTTTTTGTTCAACGTGACCGTGACCACTTGATTCTCCAACATGTTTTGATTTGTTCTTTTTTCCTTTATTTCCCCCACAATCCATTGAATGTAATAAAACATAAAATACGAAAACAAATAAAATAAAGCTATAAGATTTCATTTACTTTTGGAATCTAAATTTATATTTTATAAAATATAATTTGACGATGCGACCAGTGATTGGAAGCTCGTACCAAAATTCGTTCTTGCATCTGTGTACGATACGAGAAAAAATAATGCTGCACGTTCGCAATTAGAGTTGCCGTTTTCGAATCGGCCGACGGCCAAGTTATTTTTTCGGCTTCATTTTTATCGAGTCGGGTCGTACGAGTCTTTTTCGAGCCATATGTAAAACATATGAATTAATCAATTATACATTATTACAGTTTTTTGGTTTAAAAAATTTTTTCTTTAAGCGTCCAAGGGATCCCTTTAATTTTTCGCCATGTTTAAAAAAAGACTGCATCGAATCAACACCAAATTTAAATAATAAAATAGCAAAGAAAAAGAAGGCAGCAAGACAAATTTTGTTGCGCATTTTTCTAATAAAATTTCAAAAAAATTATTTGTTAAAAATAATACAAAATCTCATTTATGTATACGGTAAATGCCATGGCATTCTATTTTTCAATTACCTTCCAGGGTGTCATTCTATTAGAGACTGACATTAACTAGAGGGTGTCATTCTTATAGAGATTTTACGATATAGAGATTTTACGGTTTGATATTAAAGTCGGCGATAGCTAAGATCTCAGAAAAATTTGCGGCTGTAGTTTAGTATACCGTAGTTTTAGTTCCGATATAAGCCCCATACCATTCGATTCGTCTCGACGAGCTGAGTCGAACGGTACCACTCACCAGGCGCGGAAATGAATGTGGGCCGAGATATAGGTCCCCGAAAATCGAAAAACCATAGGGGGGAGTAAGCACAATTTTGGGGTGAAAAATTCGAATATGCAAATAATAGCTCTTTCGAAAGAGCTCCTCGAGCTGAGTCGAATGACACCTAAATCAACAAAATCCGACTTGATCGAACAAAGTTATGATCTTTTATTTTAGCTCCTTACCTATGGCATCTGTAGAGATTTTCGCTGCTACGGAGGCCCCAGTTACGTCCAGAGCAAGGGAGATAGGTATAGGCTCATGTTACAAGCCCAGACCCAACGCCCGTCTACGGGCGTCTACGGGCGTTTGGGTCTACGGGCGTTGGGTCTGGGCTTGTAACATGAGCCTATACCTATCTCCCTTGCTCTGGACGTAACTGGGGCCTCCGTAGCAGCGAAAATCTCTACAGATGCCATAGGTAAGGAGCTAAAATAAAAGATCATAACTTTGTTCGATCAAGTCGGATTTGTTGATTTAGCTGTCATTCGACTCAGCTCGAGGAGCTCTTTCGAAAGAGCTATTATTTGCATATTCGAATTTTTCACCCCAAAATTTTGCTTACTCCCCCCTATGGTTTTTCGATTTTCAAGGACCTATATCTCGGCCCACAGGCATTTCCGCGCCTGGAGAGTGGTACCGTTCGACTCAGCTCGTCGAGACGAATCGAATGGTATGGGGCTTATATCGAAACTAAAACTCCGGTATACTAAACTATATCCAAATTGGCTCCCACAAATTGCTTTAGAGTAACGGTTAATTTTTTATAAAAGAGGGATTATATGAAGGAAGATAACTGCTTGTAAAAATATATAAATTAAAAAAAAATTAAATTAAAAAAATGAATAAATAAATTTATTTTATAATTACTTAAATAATAGAAGGAATGGCTCGCACGCCTAGATTAATTTAAAGTCTCTCCTCTTAACTGCCCTTTTTTGGCTTAAGCAATGATCTATAAACCAAGAATTAAGAAAATTTAAAAATGAATTTTCTAAAATTCGAATGACATAAAAATCAAGACAGAATATCACCTTTAAATAAAATTCAAAAAGAATAGAAATAAAAAAGTTGGAAGAATAGAGAAAATAAAATAAATAATTGTTTAAAAATGTCATATATTAGAAGTAACGGAAATATAGACAAGCTTACAAGCTTAATAAGCAAGCCTATAACCAAACTCGAAAATAATCTTATTATTTCATTCATTTTTATTTAAAATAATTATTACAAATTGAAATGGGAGTTTTCGTTGAAAATGGGAGATTTCGTTAATTTTGGTATCATTCAACTCTGCTCGTCGAGCCCTGCGAATGAGCTATATTTGTATATTCTAATTTTTGACCCCAAAAATCAGCTTGTCCCACTAAGGTTTTCGATTTTTAGGGGTCTGAAATCCGTTAAAAAATGCAAAAGTGGACCATTTTGAGTACTTTTATAGTGATATTTTATCTCCATACATTTTTCGGACTAAAAAACATGTGTTTGAATGTGTTGATTAGCCTAACCCTAGCCTTAATTCTTACGTTCATACAACTCCCCCCTCCTTTTTCCTTCCTCAAAGTATTAAAAAATGGTCAGTCAGTCTTAGGTTATAGAACTCATCGAGCTGTGTCGAATGACACCAAAATCAATCCCCGGTCTTAACTTTGGACCGAGATACAGACAAAAAACCTGCGCAAAGGGCAGGTTTTTGTACAGCGTCTCACCGACTGCGATTGGATTACTTTATGTCATAACTTTGTCAAATCTGGTTCAATTACGTTGATTTTGTTGTCATTCGAATCAGCTCGAAGAGTTCTATAACCTAGGACTGACTGACCATTTTTAATACTTTGAGGAAGAAAAAAGGAGAGGGAGGGGGAGTACGAACCCAAGAATTACCCACCCCCCCCTTTTATTTCTATTGATATATAAAATTTTGAAACAAATTTTTTTACTTTACTTAATATTTTTTATTTTTTTAATTTTATTTAAAGGTGATATTTTGTCTTGACTTTTATGTCATTCGAATCTTAGAAAATTCAATTTTAAATTTTCTTAATTCATGGTTTAAAGATCATTGGTTAATCCAAAAAAGGGCAGTTAAGAGGAGGGACTTTAAATTTATCTTGGCTTGCGAGCCATTCCTGGCTATTATTTAAGCAATTATAAAATAAATTTATTTATTCAATTTTTTAAATTTAATTTCTTTAAAGTTTATCCTTACAAGCTATATCCCTTAATATAATCCCTCTTTATTGAAAAATTAACCGTTACCCTAAGGTAACATATGGGACCTTATTTTTCTGGGACCTTAGCTATCTTCGACTTTAATACCATAAACATAAATGAACAAAATTTACAAAATAATTTTTTTGAAATTTTATTAGAAAAAATGCGCAACAAAATTTGTTTTGCTGCCTTTTTTTCTTTGCTATTTTATTATTAGAGTTTGGTGTTGATTCGATGAAGTCTCGTTTTGAACATGTCGAAAGCTCAAAAAGTTCAAAAGGGTTTAAATTGAAAATGCCGAAACTAAGGCTGAAAACTCCTTTTCTCAATCATAAAAAAAGAATTTTGCTTCTAGCAGATAAATTTTTGACTCATTACAATTTCGCTGTAAGCATGATAATTTTATTATTTTATGGCTTAATTTCCTTCATAAATACCGTAAATGCTCTCCACGTGCTTCTATTTTTCGATCCCCTTGTAGGTTTGCTTGGCTCCCGGAGATTTGGAGAGTGGACACTTGGGGAGTGGACATTAGGGGAGTAGATAAATGGGGAGTGAGCGGACAATCGGGGAGTGGACATTTGGGGAGTAGCATAACGATAATAATACAATAGAATATTAAATAGTTTTTCTTGCTTTTGTATTTAAAAAAATGTTTATGTATAAGTTCACAGGAGATAAAAGTTTGAGACGTGGAATATGTCATTCGATTCGTCTCGGCAAGCTGAGTCGAACTCCAATTTTCGAAAAAAAATTCAATCTCCAATTTCAGAAAAAATCAAACTCCCTATTTCAGTAAATGATTCTGAACCGAGTTATAGGTTGAAAAATTGAAAAACCATAAGAGGGAGGAGGTAAGCTCGATTTTGTGGTAAAAAATTCGAATATGCAAGTAATAGCTCATTCGAAAGAGCTTTCGATCTGAGTCGAATGACACTAAAATTAGCTTGATTAAACAAGTTTGAGTCAAGATATATGACTCGAAATGGTCAAATACCAATGGTGGGATTTTAGAGTCAAAATTTCGAAAAAACATATAATAGCCATTCGAAAGATTTCGAATTTATTTTTTTAAATACAAAAGCAAGAAAAACTATTTAATATTCTATTGTATTTTTATCGTTAGGCTACTCCCCAAATGTCCACTCCCCAATTGTCCGCTCATTCCCCATTTATCCACTCCCCAAATGTCCAATCCCCAAGTGTCCACTCCCCAAATTTCCGGACACGGTTTGCTTATATTAGGTAGTCTGCTTCAAATAGGGAGTGTGGTTCTATTAGAGCATTTACGGTATATGGAGTCCCAAAATTTGTTTTGATTTTCGACTGAGCGAAATGGGAGGGTCGATTTCGATACATTTAAGCTTGAATTGCCATTATTTCCTATGAAACAAAATCTGTTGCCAAATCAATTTTTAAAACAAATTTTTAACTTTAAAATGTTACAAATAAAATTCCAAATTAATTCCCTTTTAAAATCAAATATAATTCCTCTAAATTTAGTCATAAATATTTGTATATTTTGGGGGTTTTTAATTATTACATCATTATTACTCATACTCGTGACTAGAACTTGATATGAATTACAAGGTCAAAAAAGAGGTACGAGTACGACTAAATCTGAATTTCAATGCACTTCTTTATCAATTAATTACACTTACGGGGAAATTATTTGAGTAATGGGAATAGAGCTAATATCCTTCCTTTCCTTTTCTCTTCTAATTCCAATAATAATAAGTTGCCCAATAACTAAAAGGATAATTCCAATGTTTTTGGTTATGAAAATCTCTGCAGTTTGCACTTGTAGTTTCCTGCAATTTTTAATTAATTTTTTAAAAAATTTGAAGAAAATTTTTTTAACCTTTCTATCAAAAGTATTAATTGCTGGAAGATTTGAATGCTTTCCTGTCCAATAAACATTTCTCTGCAAAAAATTTTTAATGACTACAGTAAACTACAGTACACCTTTAGTGCAGAAAAAAGTCTCTTATAATGAGGTGTCTCTTAAATAGAGGTATATAATAAAGAGTGGAACTGCTTAGGCAGCTCCCCCACCCAGTTAAAAACCTTTTTCTTGGGAAAAGGATTCTCGTTGGTAATTATTTCTGGGTTTATATGTAATTGAGGTTTCTAGGAGTTGAAATTTAGCGAACGCCGAATCTTTTAGAAGAGTATCAATAAAGGAACCGGCTCATAAACCCTGAAAGAGAATTGTTTAGGCTACAAAATGAGTATAAAATTATTTAAAAAATGAAACAGAGAAAAAGTTATGATGAAATGAAATGTGCCCCCTTACTTTATTGCCACCCTGTATAACGAGGACTAGAAATATATGTATATTTAAATATTTATATTTAACCTACCGGATCTCCAAAATAAGTTTTATCTACATTAAATGATGGACGTGGATTGTAGTAAAAATAATTCCAATTTGGCGTGTATTGCCCACCAAAAGGTGTTACTTTAGTTACTGGAGTTGCAAAGCTTGATGAAACACTTCGTTTAAGCTAAAAAAGTTTCTTTTTTTAATAGAGCCTTCTAAAGCGTCTGATGTTTTCTAACCTCAATCTAACCTCAATTTATAACCACTGGGTGGAAATAGTGAGTTAGCCTTAAATTTATTCGGTTTAATAAAAGGCAAGTTAGAAGCAAAGCTTTCCCCAAATGTAAAAAAATTTTCCGCAGCCGCAATCCGCAATTTTTATTTTAAAATCCGCAAGTCAAAGAAAAATACGCAATTTACGCAATCCGATTTTGCGCCCAGCCCTGATAGGAATAGTTGTTTATGTGATATTACCCTTATTCACACCCTCTTTATAGATTGCCCTAAGGGTGTATTTTATCTCAAATTTGTTCTTTAAACGTGCTTACCACGCCTAAAGGTCTAGGCCGACAATCAACACGATTTGATTGAATAATTGTTGGAATACAATAACGACGAGCTCTGTGTCCAACAGCAAAAGCATTGGGGGCATCCATTTAATAAGTAAAATAAAAAATTTTTTTTAATTGATCTCTTGGCTAGAAATTCTTTTCTTTTATTTTCAGACTGATTTTTGAAAGTTTTATTTGAAAAATAAAACTTTGGTTGACTCGTGACCTGTTCAAATATTTTTAATTCTCCCTCCTCTTCTTTCTTTTATATCCGCTTTTTCTTTCTTTTTTGTTCTTTAAGTGCTTTGATATTTTATGTCGTTTAACAATAAAATCCTCGTTCCTTCTTTAATTTTATAAAATTGTCAAATAAAAACATTTGTCTTTTTAAACTAAACTTTAATTTATAAGGTAAAGGACTTTCGATCAATTAAAATGGATCGTCACTGAGTTGATGTTTTTGTAATGGGCATTTTGTCAAATAGACGTTTTGTCAAATGGGCATTTTTATGGTGAAATGGACTTTTGGTCAATTTTTTAATTGATTAAAATTGGAATAAAAATCTGGCGTTAAAGTGTGCCTTGTATAAAGTAAAACTCAAAGTCTGTATTGTATCAAGCATAGTAGGGATCTAATTAATAAATAATTGAACGAGTGTTGAACGAGTGATGAGTTAAAAAATACAGTAGTCAATGATGGCCAGTTAGCGAGGGGTACACCCCAACCTACCGCAAGGCCAGCCTACCGCCGAGCTATAACTTTGTTCAGAATTGTCGAATCCGGGACAACCAGGTATGGTTCGATGCGCCTCGACGAGCTGAATCCAACCATACCAGGGCGTCCCGGATTCGACAATTCTGAACGAAGTTATAGCTCGGCGGTAGGTTGTCTGCTTCCGTTAGCGAGTTCCACTCCAGATAAATCCGATGCCTAATTATTAGATAGGTACACAAAAGGTCAACCAAATGAAGAGAAATTGGAGTTAGTATGAGAAAACTTTAACTGTATTGTATCAAGCATTGATAGCTGAATGCCTCTCGTTTAACTGAATGTCTCCAAGCTTTTTTTTAAATTTACTATAAAAAGGACTTCTTTCACTCCCTTCTAATCCTTTCCATTCTCCACAACAAAGCTTCATCAAGTCGTTTTCAATTAAAAAGCAAAATGCAACTTTTTAATTCTCTCTACCACAACTCCAATAAAGTCTTCAATATGGCTATAATGTTGTTGCTGCTTTTTGTTGGTCAGTCTTTTTTTAGAGCAGGGCAAGGTGCCTTATGCTGAGGTACCGCCGACTTACAACTTCCTTCAAAATTGTCGAATCAGGGACGTCTTAGTGGAGATCGATTCAGCTCGTCGAGCGCCACTACACATAGCAGTGCGTCCTTGATTCGCCAATTTCTGAAGGAAGCTGTAGGTCGACGGTAGAGGTGTCCAAGACTATTGGTCTTGAGGCTTGACTCAAGGCTTTTCTTGGGGTTTTTACGGTCTTGGTCTCGAGTCGGGGAAAATTTTCGGTCTTCGGCAGCTCTGGGAGGCAGTACCTTTGGGCTAGTGAAACCTTGGCCTGCTCCATTAACCAATAATCCCTTCAAATATTTTCTTTTTATTTTTTCAGTTGTTTCTACTTTCTCCTTGCCTTCTTTGGATGGAAATCAAACGGATTCTAATATTGGGGTAATCAAAATAAAATTAATTTTTCTTCAAAAAAAATTTCTTTTCAAAGGCTAACGGTGCTTCTAATCATTCGGATTCTACGTATTACACCACGATGCCTACTACTACAAGCACTAAAACTGTTGAAACAACTGCGCTTGATACACCGCATAAAATGGGTTAGAACTTTGGGAATATCGAGAATTAGGACCACACCCGAATAGTCGCGCGGCCATAAGGTCGCCAAGCCATAACATGCTTTAAGATTTCGAATCTTTCCAGATTTAGTATTAAACGATTCCTCTCATCAAGCTGATTGCTACCAAAATTGATAAGGGCCAGAAATATATTAGCAAGTTTTATGACTTGGCGACCTTATGGCCGCGCGACTATTCGGGCTGTACCCTGAAAATTATTTCGATATCTTTCTAGTCGGACCTCACCTTAAGTTACCTTCGTATACCACATTTTAGGATCCCTTTACAAAAAATTTGGATGGCCATTAGGGAGGGGGTAGCCCAAAAGTGCTCGTACCCTCCTATTTTTCGGGCTCGTACCTTTGTACTCACTTTTATTTTTGCTTGTACTCGTATTTTATCAAAAGTTCCGGAGCAGTTCAACTGAGTCCGCACGATTGAGTCCCCACGATTGAGTCCGCACGATTGAGTCCCCACGATTGAGTCCCGGCACAATTGAGTCCCGGCACGATTGAGTCCGCACGATTGAGTCCCCCTTGTATATACCTCAATTGAGTCCCCGTGGATTTAATTATATTAAAAAGGATTAAGAGGGATATCGGGGGATTTTTAGAGATTAAAGTGAACATCAGGGGACTTGTATTCGACATCGAGGGATCAAGTTGTATATCGGTGGATATGGAGGGATTTAATGCAAATTTAAACTTTTAAGGGTGATATCGGTGTATTAAGGTAGATATCAAGAATTTGGATGGATTTCTTGATTTTTTTCTTCCTCTCCCAGCACTACATTATCCTCGTTACTGATGGTCTCCCTTGCAATTTAATGAAGTTCACGGCGCGAATCGACGCCCCCACTGGTTCGTCTTCGGCTAGCTCATATTTCTCGACGATGATGTCCCGCTGCGAGTCATCAATGCTATCCGGCAGATGTTCCGCGCTGAAGCTTTGCTCTTCCACATTGATGGCCGTTGTACCCGTAGTGCCCATTTGGACATGTTGAGAAGCGTATAGATTTGTAAAGAAAATTGAAGAACTAAAATTTAGAAAAAATGAAAAAAAAGATAAAAATATCCTAGGATTTGGAGGGATTAAAGCTAATAACAAGGGTGCACACCAACTGTAGGATCTCAGAACCAATTTGCCGACATTTATTTATAAAAAATTAGAAATTTCAAAAAATTTTTAAAAATTCAAAAAAATTAAAAAAACTTGTTTAATCTCAATGCTGAAGTAAGGAAACATGTATTGCAAGCTGATACTGTCAACTAACTACGCCCCACAACATTTTTGAAATAATCCCGCATGCCGGATATGGAAATTTTAACTTATTAAATCCACGGGGACTCGATTGAGGTATATACAAGGGGGACTCAATCGTGCGGACTCAATCGTGGGGACTCAATTGTGCCGGGACTCAATCGTGGGGACTCAATCGTGCGGACTCAATCGTGGGGACTCAATCGTGCGGACTCAATTGAGGTGTACCGCAAAAGTTCAGTAATAGGAGAATATCGTAATGTCCAACAAAGTAAATTCTCATAGCGGTCAAAATTAAAAATGGTCAGAATTCAAATACGAGTATAAGTTTAAGTACGGGCGTCCAAGCACTGCTGCCTAGTCGATAACCTCTATTTAAGATACATCTCATTATAAGGTACATTTCAGGGATCCTGCCTTCCCAATTACCGAAAATCGGCGGGAATTCCAGATTCTCGAAATCTGGAATTCTGGTTTTTTGTCGGCAGGGTCTCTGGTACATTTCAGCCTCAGGTCCGACGTTCCATTACCCCCCCCCCCTTTTTTTCAATTTAATTTTATTATTTTTTTCCAGATTTGTCACGTAAAGTACTCGCCATAATTTCAATTACAATATTTATTTGCTGTGTCATCTTTCTGGTTGGTGTTTTAGGCAAAGCTTGGTGTACTGTTGTAGTTGGTGATGTAATGTATACTAAGACTAAGAATAAAAAAGGAGAGACTGTAGTGCGCTCTAGGTATAAGACTGTCAATAAAGGAAGGAAGTAAACGAAATAAATGAATATTCTTGTATGTAAATTTCGACTTGTTGTTTTGTGTTTGTATTGTTTGGGTTGATGAGATAAAAAAATATTTTATGTGTTTATTTTTCAAGGTATAGTTGATTTATCAACAAGTCTATTAAGGAAATTTCATAGGAAACTAAAAAATTTGAGGTCGTGGGTTCGAATCCGAGTGGGAAAAATAATTTTTTATTTTCTTGAAAATTCAAAAGTGGACCATTTTGAGTACATTTATGGTGATATTTTATCTCCTCACATTTTTTAGACTAGAAAAACGTGTTTAATTTTTCATAAGCCGAACCCTTAAACTTGTTAGTCTAGTGTCAGTCTAGTTGGATCATACTAGCTCGCCTAGTCTCTGATTTCCTTCTTCTGTTCCAACCCAATCCACCGTCATCTACAATTTAACTTTTAATTAGAGTTGGACACGACCGGTTAATTTTTCCTTGTGGCGGGTCAAATAGAGAAGAATAAGAGCTTTTAAGGCGCCACAGGGGAAAAATAACCGATCATGTCCAACACAAAAATTTCCAGTTTGGATAAACGTTATTCTTGCTTGTCGACTTAAGCAAAGCTCGAATACCCCTCAAACCCTCATTGATAACTTAATATAAGCTAAATTCCTAAAATCTCAGTAAAAGCAAGACAAAATTCTTTTAGAAAAAACATTTATTTATTTTATATACTTGCAAGAAAATTGCAAAAACGATAAGAAATCGAAACATTTTTAAAAAATGTTCATTGAATAATGGACAATTTATTTTGGGAATAATTAAAGTACAAAAATTTAAATGAAAAACTGAAAGGAAATATTTTTTATGTACAATAGTGGACAAGAAAATTTTTAAAAAATTGCAGACAAGGAATATATATTTATATAAAAACAAATTAAATTTCTTTGGCTTAGGGACGCCAAAAATGTTCAAGAAAAAAATGCAAAAATAAACTAGAATCTCTCTATCTTGAATCACTGAATTTGTTTTTCAGCTATTTCAAGTCTTCTCCCCCTTATCCTCCCTTAAGTTTCCCAAGCTCTGAGATATCCCTTCTAAGAGATATCTCTTCTAAAAAGGCTCGAAAGGTGGGACAAGTCAAAGATTTGGGATGGGATATGTCTTATTTTAACCTCCTTAAGTATCGCAAGAATACCCCTCCTAAAAGGATTCTTGAAGAATCAGCCTCTGAGATGCCTTTCTAAAAAATTCTTCAAGGGTGGAATACGCAAGAGACCAACTTATTCAGTTTTCTTACTATCACAAAACGTGGGATAAGTGAGCGAGTTGGTAACCTCTTTCTCATCTTCCCTTAAGTATCCCCAGCTTTAAGATGTCCCCTCTAAAGAATCTTAAAGAGGGGATAAGTCAGAGATTCTAGCAAAACAAAAATTCAAATAAACAAGGCCTTAATAGATTCAATTCATCTTTTTTCATCAAATTCCAATCGTTAAACACAAATTAAGCTGTCATTGTTCCAGCAACCCCAGCATTATTTACAGAAGAATACGGATAGAGTAGAGGAAGTGCTGGAAGTAGACCATTAAGTGAAAGATATTCCTCCATATTAACTTTTATATTATTCGATTCTTGTTTAGAATTGTTTTTCTCTTCTTCTTCAACTTTCTTTTCTTTAATTAAACAATTTTGAGAAATTTCATATTGTGTAGAATCAACATTAATTTCCTCTCCCCCAACAAACTCTTCTTCTCTTACTTCAGGGATTTGAACTATTTTTATTATTTTTCGACAAGTTTCGTTTTGTGAAGGTGTTAAGGATGTTGTAGTCTCTTTAAAATTGTTATCGTTGTATTGTGGAAGCTCCCCTTCCCCTTTGTTTTGCAATAAAAGTTGTTGAAGACGTGAATGTTCAGCTAGAAGAGCTTCTCGTTTTTTGAGAAGGGCAGACTTTTGTTCGTCCACAAACTGAAAAATGAAGAAAAAATTAGTTTAAAATTAAATTTCAAATTTTTAAAATTTCGTTTCGACCTTCGCTTCAAACTTGGTGACACTTTAGGTCCTACGACATTTGACCCCACGACATGACCACATACCAAAGAAACCGACTGTTAGAGTCACTCAAGACAGGAAAGGATATAGGAAGGAATGCCCTATGCCTCCTCTATACTCCTCTATACTATAGTCGCTACTAACGAGAGTTGATTATATAGAGGTATGTAATACTAAAATCTCGCTAAAAGCGACAGTCTAGCTTCTTCAAAGGGCATTAATTAGACTTAGTCTAGACTATTTAATCCTCCTTGTATTTATTCAATTTAATTCTCCCCCACATTACTAATCCAAAAAATAAAAAAAGATGATTAAAAGCTGAGAAAGACAAAAACAAAATTTAACTACATTTTATTTTGATGACTCAACCGTGCTAAATTTTATTAATTTTCTTGCAAAAAAAGGAACAAAGTCCACACACTTAGCTTTTCATCATATTATAAAGTACATTTTACTGCCAGCTACTTAATATTAGTTTTTTTGTTTGTCTTTTTTAAATTAAATCTCACACACACCTGCTACTAGGAAGAAAAATTTTTTATGTACGTACTTTAATCCGTATGTACTTTTAATGTAGTTAAATAGAAAAGGGTTACGGTTGTTTAAAATGAAATGTGACTCAATGTCGCTTAGACTAAGCATAGTCAGACCCCCTATCACTAATGGGTGTGCCGAGCTGTCCAAGTAAATATCCTCTATTTAAGGCACACTTTATGTAAGACCCCCCCCCCCTCCCCGATTTTGTTATAGGCTAGCATTACAAGGTGTGCGAGCTGTGTCTCTACGCCTCTATTTAAATTATCTCATTATAATGTAAGCTTTTTTCAGCTCCAAATGGTATCCTATAAAGAGATCCAACTATATTAGCTCCTATTCCTTTCTTCAATCCAAATAGCAACTTAAAAAACATCAAAAAAAAGGCTTCCATTGATCTCCTTTAATTTTCGATCTTCTGGGTCCCCAAAAAATTTCAATCAAAGAATAAAACAGCCCAAAACATGTGACTGGCTCTTTCCTTTTTTTATCAAACAGTCATTATTTCTTAACGTTTTGCGTAAAATGTTTGATCAAAAAAGAGAGCAACTGCTCTGAGGAGAAAAAATATTTTTGTCTTTTTCCTAACTCGAGACTAGCAAAAAAAGAATTTTTGGTTGCATATTCACGTGTATTTCAACAGAGTCATTAAAACATTTTTGAATAGGCAAAAGATTAATAAAACGTTAGAATGGTCATATGAAGAAAATAGAATGATTAGGAGAGAGAGAAAAAGAAAATAAAACTTGGAAAGAAACTTGGAAAGAGAGAAGAGAAGTGATGTTTTGTTCGTCAAGTTTGCAACCTTGTCAAAACATTTTGCCAATAACACATTTTGCCAATAAGGCTAAAAACACGCGTTTTGTCAACAAGTTTGTTGACAAAATGTGATGTTTTAGCCTCATTGGCAAAATGTCAAGTTGGCAAAATATGAGAGAGTACATGTTTGCAACAACAGAAAACATTTCTTTTGAGAACAAAACAAACATAGACAAGAATTTGAAGAAACAGAAAAAGAAAACAGAAAAATGTTTTGTTGACTGTTCCGCCAATAGGTTTGCGTCAAACACTATAAAAGGAGAATACCACGAGTTTTATTTAAAAACTTGTTTTAAAGTTGTGTGTTTAACACGCAATTTAATACTAAAAACTAGTTGAGGAAACAACTAAAAATATTTAATATAATCATTTCCCCCAAAATTTTTTTCCTCTCACGAGGTAAAGAAAAATGTTTATTAGTTTTATTGATAGAGAGAAGAGAACACGTTGATATCAATTTTGGTGTGTAAAATTGGGAAAGTCGTCGAACAAAAAAATTTTTTCTTCTTTTTTGGTGATTGGACATCCTAACAAATATTAAGAAAAATGGTTGCGCGCGTGACTCTCTTTTGTTTACCCTTACTTGAAAAAAATATTTTTTTGAGTGAGGGAGAGGTTTTGGAGTACCCATGACTCATTAAAGGCAATGGAAAAATACTCGGATTTTCTTTGAGAAGCGAAGGAAGACACGAAAATTTATAAAAAAATTGTCAGAACTACCCACCTTTATGTAGTTCCTAGCCCTCGTCAACAAAGACAATGTTGTGTCCCTATGAGTATCACTCTCGGGTGGCAAAACAGATTTAAGAGCCTCGAGGTGTCCACGAAGATTGGCACGTCTATTCTTTTCCAATTCGTTGTGGGCTGCCCTGAAAATATTTTTAAATATAAAATATGGAGTATTTTAGGCTAATTTTGGCAATTTTTAGATTTTTCAAATTTAAATTTTTTTAAATGACATTTGGTCCCATTTATTAAAAAAATATTTTTTTCCAATTTTAGACACAATTTTTAAATTTTTAATTAAATAATGACATTAAAAGAAGATGTTTATAAGCTTGCTAGAGAAAAGATGACAAATGATCCCACTAATATTTAATTACAAAAAATGTCCAGTGAGACATTTGATCCCATCAAAAATTTAAAACAATAATTCTCTCCTCTTTAAAATGTACTTTAAAAAATTTAGTAAATCAAAAACAAAAAAATCACATGAAAAAGTAGCAAAGTCCATACATTTATTTCTCTCAATGTCCAACTTGATTAACCCCAACAAACACAAATACCCACAAAATTCCCCTTCAATTTCCTGTTTTGTTCTTTTATTTATTCTTTTATAACACACACAAGTAGGGTAAAAGAAAAAAGAAAAAAAATTTTTTTTCAAGTCACACGCCATCATCAACAACCAAGCAAGCAACAACAGTCCCCCCCTCACCCCTCACTCACCCCTCTTCAATTCCTGCCAGCTCACATATCATCGTTTATATTTTAGTTGTCGTCGCCACCTTTAAGAGGCATTCCTTCCCAAAAAAAATTTTTTTTTGTAGAAAAAAAAGAGAGGAGCGCCAGTCACACGGGACAACAACCAAAAAAAAAGTGGGCGAATATGTGTGTTGTTACAACGATTGAAGGGTCCGCGACGGAGAGAGCAACGAAATAGAGGGAAGGGGGAAGTTTCGGGGAAGGGGGTACACCGCCTGATCATATACTTAGAGCGCTGCGCGTTAAAAAGGTTGGGGGGCATCCCCACTATATTCACATGCACTGTGTGACACCCGAAGTTTGTGTACTATGGACCCAGAAGAGAAAGAAAATGGCACGACTATTTTACTTTTTTCCGTTGTGACCAAGTCTCTTTCTCTCATTTTTTGTTTTTCTCTGTTCTGACTATAAAACACATGTGTACTAAAAGAATATACCAACTAGTAAATATTTTCGTACACAAATACCCAAGTGATCAAATAAGAAACTTGAGGATTTGACTTGATTTGAAGTCAACAGGAAGAACAGCAAGAGCAAGTACTTTACGAGTTTTTGGAGTTGAAATGACTATTAACTTCGATTAGCTGACTTAGTTCGATCAAGACTCCCTCCTCCGGATATTAACACAAAACCAAGTTCAAAACAAGACAACCTGCCAGATTTCTATCAAGACACCCATAAAAAAAATACAAAAACCAATGTCAAAGATCAAAATGCCTCGACCGTCGGCCTAAGATATTTGGCCCGAAAAAGACTCGTACCGGCCCGATTCGATAAAAACAAGCCCGAAAAGATGCCTCGAATCGGCCCAACTCAAAAACGGCAACCCTAATTGCACCCCGCAACTTGAACACTAAACGTGAATCAGAACACAAATATAATATATCAAACTAGTAACTAAAGTCACAACAGCACCAGATTTAAACAAAAAAAATTCCAATCCCCCCATCAAAAAATTTTTAAAAAATTAACTAAAAAATTATCCAATCCCCTTCTACATTTTCTCTTTTTTTCCGAGTTTATTTCACTACAAATGTCGTGCAATAAAAGTACACATTTATTAACAAATACTAGGGAAAAGGCTAAAACGTTGAGAGAAGGAAAGCTAACAGAAAAAATATTACTTCCCCATTTTAAAAACAACACTAACCAACCAACATTCCAACAAACAAGAGAAGAAAAGAGGCTCCTACACATTTTGCCAATAAGGGTAAAAATCCACATTTTGCCAACAAGCTTATTAGCAAAATGTGGGATTCTAGCTTTAGTGGCAAAATATGGAATTGGCAAAATGTGGTGACACGAGAAACGAAGAGAGAAAAAAGAGAAGAGTGTCTAACACATATTCTCTCTTTTCTGTCATTTATACACACAAATTCACGTGCATAGACAAGTTGTCCACGTGCTCAGCACACGTGTGCAGGAAACAAATGTGTGTATATATTTTATTTATATTTTTGTCGTCGTCAGCCGCCTAGGGATGAAAGTCCTTCTTGCTAAAGAGAGAGCAGCCTCCTTCCCCCCCCTCTGACTAAACCGCGTGCCCTTGTGGACGATTTTTTACTAAATGTTGAGTGGGGAAAAACAAAAATAGAGGAATTGAAGTAAAAAGAAATGTTCGTAAAATGCCTACAAATAATTGAAGAAAGAAGAAAATGTATTTGCGCTTGTTGGGAAAATGGAAAGGATTAAAAGGGTAAAAAGATAATTAAGGGAAATGCGCATGTTTAGCGGTAAAACTAAAATTAGAGGGAACAAGAAGACATGACGTGTCTTTGACTTGACATTAAATATACTTAAAAGGAGTTTGGCGTTGTGAAAAAATTTTTGGCGTTATGTAAATTTTTGTTGGCGTTTTGATATATTTGACATTTTGAAATTTTTTTGACATTTTAAAATCTTTGGCGTTTTGAAAAAAAATTTTTTTTGGCGTTTTGTAATTTTTGGCGTTTTAAAAAATTTTTTGGCGTTTTGATATTTTCGACATTTTGAAATATTTTTTTTTGCCAAGATTTTTAAATCCCACCTGCTTTGTCTACTGCCGCTAGCCCTTCGCCCGCTCCCCATACCATGTGAAGCCGACGGAGACAAGTTGTCGTCTAGACGTGTTGACAAACGCCGCGCATCTGTCGTTGTTGCCATTGAAGAACCCGAAGCGACAGATGAGGCAGCTGAAGAAGTGGAAATAGATTGGCGTTGTTGTGACTCTAAAAGAGTTAAATTGTGTTGTGTTTGTTGTTGATAATATTGAGGGGAGTGGAGACAAGCAAGAACAGCCAAATCAGGTGATGGAGAAGCGGAGAGGGGGGAAGAACGTTGGCTTGAACCGGTAGAGCTTGGACCACAATTTGGATCGCCAACAAAAGTTCTCAATTTTGGAGCCAAAATTCGGGCCTCGTATTTTTCTAAAATTTTTCAAAAATTTTCAAAAAATTTTCAAAAAAATTTTTTCGAGTACCTCCAAAATTGGCAGAATTAAAGCCTCCAACACCAATTTCATTAAATTGGGAGGGCATTTTTTCAATAATAGCACGTTGTTCAATAAGCTTGGCAGCCCTAAGTAATTGTTCAATGCTCAAATGCTGACTGACAGCTTGTTGGTGTTGTTGGGGAGTAAATGAATTGAGCATTGTAATTTTGGAATAATAAAGAAATATTTTTGGTCTGAAAAGATAGAATGAATTGAGGAGAGAGTGAGAGAAAAATACAAATAAAGTTGGTTATTTTTACAAATTGTAGAAATAAAATTTACAAATTGTAAAATAAGTTTTACTAAAGGAATAAGTTTTACACAAAATGTTTTAAAAATAGGCGGTAGAAACAAGTTTTACAAATTGTAAAACTTGTTTGTAAAACTTATTACAAATTGTAAAACTTGTTTGTAAAACTTATTACAAATTGTAAAACTTATTTGTAAAACTTATTACAAATCGTAAAACTTATTAGTACAATTTGTAAAATAAGTTTTATTTGACTAAAATAAATTACAAATTGTAAAAAGTTTTAAAATAAGTTTTACAGGTTTTACAAATATGCTTTACAAATTGTAAAATGCTCTAAAAATTTCGTAAGGTTTTGCGAATGCTCAAAACACATAAAATAAAATATACATCTGACACAAAGGATGCAACAAAAATGATTGAAAAGACCGAAAAATTATCCAGTTAAAATAACCATCTCTTCTTTTGTTGGCTGCTGCAGCATTTTTATCCTTTTACCACTACAAATAAATAAATACACACACAAAACTGCATTCTTTCCTTCCTCTTTCTCACCCAATTCCGTGTCTCCCCCCAAAAAAACTATATAATAAGAGAGAGCCCGCCCTCTTTTCGCGTTAACACAAAAGTCAACAGAAAAAATTTTTTTTTAATGTGTTTGGACCGCCTACTCACAAGAAAAGTAACGTGTGACACACTCTCTGGGACGACCCCTTGAGGTGTGGAATTAAATTGTTGGAGGTCAAGGAAGTGAAACCTTCTTTTTTTAATATTTCTTTGATAATTGTTAAGGATTTTTTGTTAAATTATCTAATCAGACGTGGAAAAATGGGAGAAAATAGTGGGGTAAGTCAAAATTGGAAGTTTGTAATGCTGACGAAATTTTGATGTCGGTGATCTTTTGGGTTAAATAATAATAGGGGAAAATGGTGATAATATTCTTAATTACAATTAAAAATAAACTTGAATTGTAATAAATAAGTTTGAATTGTAAAATAGAAAAATTAAAAAATAAACTTGAATTACAAGTTAAAAACAAACTTGAATTACAAAAGAAATAACAACTTAACTTTAAAAAAGTACTTTCAAGTTTAATTTACAATTCAGGTTTATTTTTTACAATTCAAGTTTATTTTAAACAAATAAAAATAAACCTGAATTACAAAACACAAAAATAAATTTGATTGGATAAAATAAGCTTGAAATTGTAAAATAAACATTAATTGTAAAAATAAACTTTAATTGTAAAAATTAAAAATAAACTTGATTTAAATGAAAATATAAATAAACTGAAATTACAAAACACAAAAATAAACTTTAACCTTTACATCACTCTTATAAACAAGCCAAAAATATTCACACGCCTAAACTTGCATAATTCTCTAGCCCTTTAAGGCATTTTAGTTAGGATTTTTAAGATTGTTTTTATTTTAGGAAAATGCTTAAAAGCTTTATTTTTCGTTCAAAGTACAGAACACATTATAAACCACAAAAACATTCTAAAAATCTTGCAGGCATTTTCGGTCAAAGTCCAAAAACAGCAGCAGAATGGCATTTATTTTTATTTTTTTTCTATTTTTTTTGCACCCATTAGAAGGATAGAAAATAGGGAATATTATATTAGAGATATTTTCTGTGGAGAAAAAAGAAAATAAAAAATAGGTAAAAAGCGCCTACTGAAATTCACGTGTTTTACAAAAATAGGAAAAAATAAATGTTGGCCTATACAAGAAGAAAATAGGCAACCTTGTTATTTTCCATGAAAAAAAGTTCCAAGTTGTAAAATAAAATTGTAAAAATTGTAGTAAATAGAGAATAAAGGGTGTGCGCCATAAAAATAGTTTAAAACGCCAAAAGTAAAAAAATTATTTTATATGATGTCAAAATGGTAAAAAATTTTTTTTAATTTTTTAAAATGTTTCAGGGGGGTTGAGACTCTCAATAAAAAATAATAGAAAGAAAAATATTGGCAATAAAAAAAGGTCAAAAATTAATCGCCCAGTCTTAAAGTAAAAAGGCAGCTGGAGATGATGATAGAATAAATTAATAAAAATAATTGAGACTACTTAATATATAATTATTTATTTAAATAATTAGATAGAAAAGAGTCTTGGAAACAAAGTTTAGTCTTTGTACTAATTTAACTATAAAAAGTATCAGAAAAAATGAGAGTGTATTTTTGGGTTTGCGTGGATTACTGGAATGGAGGTTGAAAGGGAAAGAGCACAAGAAGTTGGGTAGGTATATGAAAGGTGAATAACACCTTTCTAGAATGCATTTTCCAGGTGGTCTAGCTTCTTGAAAGGTGAACTACACCACCTTTCCTGAAGGTGAATGAATGATAATCACCCAAGGTGAAGGACACTAGAGAAGAGTCTCAGGGGGTATAAATTTACAAGGAGGTTCTGTGATGAATAATAAAGGATTAAAGAGGAATACGAAGGTGCTTAATGAGAAATAGTACGAGAATTGTGGTAGAAATGTGGAAGATGAGCATTTTTGTAACAACAAACATTCACCTCATTCACCCACCCTCTTGTGGAACTTTTCTCGGGTAATGAAATTTAGAAGTGAAGTTTAAAGGATTAAAGAGAAGCAAGGAAGAGGTTAATTGACTAGAAGGGACAGAAAAATAATAAAAAAATAATAAAAATTGAATAAACACCCTTTAAATGTTTCCAAACACCTCTCTATTCTCCTCTCAATCATTCACACAAACCGACTGACTGCTTTCACAATACCCTTCACCCGCCTTATTTTCACATCTCCAATCTAGTCATACCCCCTCAATATTTCCATTTTTGCCTTTTAGCATGTGCCGCTTTATTTGACTAGCCAGCCTTGCTTAGCTTTTATGTCTCATCCCTGCAAAAATGCCCTTTTGAGGGACGGTCATGAGAATAAAAATAAAAGAAAAAAGTCTTAGACATCATGTGAAGGAATTTTTTACATGTAAAATACATGTGAAATCGCTATTTAAATTTACAAAGGAAAATAAAGAGTTGAAAAGGTCAACTACAAGAAATGTGAGTATCACAAGGATTTACATGGATACCCTAAAGGGGAGTTAAAGAGGATTTGGAAGATGTGGAAATGTGGATGTCTGAAGGGATACTTACAATAAACAAGTTTCTAAGTATGAATGAATTTTTAAATCAACTAAAGTCTCTATCAGAGGTGAATCGGAATCCAATTTCCGAAAATTTCCTAGTTCCGATTTTTGAACCATTTCTGATTTCCGATACCTTTGTAAGTTCCGATTCACCTCCGGTATCTATACGAGAATCATAAAAATGCCAGGACACGAAAAATAAACCAAAAATTTGCCCTAAGGGACCATTGTCTTGAGTCTTTTTAATTTTTAGTCTTGAGTCTTGGGGTCTAGTCTTGGTCTTGGAAAATTTTCGGTCTTGGAAGGCTCTACAGGATAGAAAAACTTTTAAGTTGTAAACTGAAAATAGTGGATTGTGACGGACTCTCTTGAGGGATTGGCATGATTCATTAAAAACAAGACTAAATCTAATCCGATTTAAAAAACAGACAAATAAATTTTTAAAATTATTAAGAGAATTCTACGTGTGGTTTTTGATTTCTCACATATTTTTAAAGGATTTTATCAAAAACAAAAAAAAATTTTGAGGAAAAAACGCTTTAAATTTAATTTAAAAAATATTTTTTAAATCCTTTAAAATTTAAAAATAAAAAATTTTTAAATTCTCATTTGCCAATAAATAAGAAGGGAAAATTAAAAATAAAAAAGGGCATAGCGCATGTTTACAATTTCCGACATGTCTGGGAAAAAATAAAAAAAATTTGCAAATTATATTAGTGCATAAAAGTCTGAGCGATAAATATATTTTAAAAGTCTAAAGGGTAAAACAAAAAACATACCTATATAGAGGAAAAGCTGACTTTAAACAAATAATTATAATAAGGGCTAACACTTTCTAAAAAATAGCCTTAATGTTGTTGAGAGTTCAAAACTTATTAAAATTAAGAAGCATTACCCGAAAAAACACAAAAGAAACACGCTATAGAACACACAAACAAAACCCACTTAACTAAGAAGTAATAATGAGCATTTTACAAATTGTAAAAAAAGTTTATTTTTACAAAATGTAAAACAAGTTTATTTTTTTTACAAATTGTAAAAAGTATTTTTTCGCAAATTGTAAACAAGTTTATTTTGTTTTACAATTTATTTTCTCGTTTTCAAGTTTATTTTAAAGTTTGTACAATCAAGTTTTAATTGTGAAACAAGTTTATTTATTTTTTACAACTTATTCTCTCAAGTTTTCAAGTTTATTTTAAACATTTTACAATTCAAGTTTTAATTTGTAATTTTACAATTCAAAACCAACACAATTGTAAAACATGTTTGCGTGTGTTTTGCTCCTTTAAACACGTGTTTGATCACCACATTTTTGCTTTTTTGTTTATTTAATAAAAATAAAAGTGTCTTTCACGTGCACTGTTGGCTTTTTATGTTTTCAATTCTGTGTTTTGTTCTTTGAAGGGAAAACTTGGAGAGAAATGCGGGAATTTGAAGAGTGAAAATGTGTAAGTGCAGCCAATAAAAAAAAAGAATTTTAAATTTCGAAATATTTTTAAGTTTATTTTTAGTCTTTAGTTTTTGTAAGATTGTAAATTAAGTTTTATCGAAAATAAAATAAGAAGGCAAGTAATGCAAATAAAAAGATAAACAAAACATTTTACAATTTAAACTTAATTTTAAGTAGTTGTAAAACTTGAATTGTAAAAATAAATAAAAATAAACTTGAATTGTAAAACTTAAGTTCCTTTTAAGTTTACAAATTCAAGTTTATTTTTATTCAAGTTTTTACAAACTCAAGTTTTATTTTTAAAGTTTTACAAATTTAACTGTTGTAAAATTTAAAAATAAACTTGAATTGTTTATTTTACAAATTGTAAAACAAGTTTAAGTTTTTACAAAAATTAAAGTTTTTAATTTACAAGTTTATTTTTGTTTTTACAATTTGCGTTTATCAGCCTTATTTCCCAAGTTTTACAATTCAGGTTTATTTTTACATAAAAAGGTACGAATAACGATCGAGTGTATTTTTAATATATTACGTCAATATTACAATTAATTAAATTATCAAATTAACAAAAATAAATTAAAAACTTAACAAAAATCAATTCAAAATGCTTTTTTAAAAAAGTATACAAATTAAACAAGTCAATTTTCATCGTTCTAATAAATTACGTACGCATATCCAAACTCTTTCCAACCTTTTGCAGCAAATAACTAAGCCCAACTTTTCGATTTTCTTCAATTGTCGACTCATTCCATATAAGCAAAATTGTCTGAAAAAATAAATTAAATGAACATAATATGTAGAATTGTGATTTTTTACAATCCAACTTGAATTTTTACAAATCCAAGTTTATTTTTGTAATTCAAGTTTATTTATGTAATTTAAGTTTATTTTCGTAATTCAAGTTTATTTTTACAATCCAACTTGAATTTTTACAAATCCAAGTTTATTTTTGTAATTCAAGTTTATTTATGTAATTTAAGTTTATTTTTACAATTCAAGTTTATTTTCGTAATTCAAGTTTATTTTTACAATCCAACTTGAATTTTTACAATCCAACTTGAATTTTTACAAATCCAAGTTTATTTTCGTAATTCAAGTTTATTTATCTTTTCTTCCCCATTATATCGAAAATGACATTTAAAAAGAACTTTTCACAATTTGTAATTTAAAATTCTTTTACAAATTCAAGTTTATTTTACAACTTCCTCAAGTTTATTTTTGAATTGCAAAACTTCGTTCAAAACTTACATTAAACCCACAATCTTGCCATTTTACACTAGTTGGACAATTCTTCTTAATAAATTCCAAGAGATCAGAATTAGAAGAGAATGCATTCGCATTGTATTTTGTCAATTCGGAGTGAAGAACATCAAGCTGAAAAATAAAATGAAAAAATATTTTTGTAAAAATTGTAATATAATTTGTAATCCGAACTTTAACAGAATCCAAGTTTTACAATTCAAGTTTTATTCTGTAAACAAGTTTATTTTTTAAATTACAAATTCAAGTTTATTTTATATTCCAGGTTTATTTATCAAAATAAATATTACAATTTAGCAATTGTAAAATAATTTTATTGATTCCAAGTTTATTTTTTCAAATTAATATTACAATTTTGCATTTGTAATCTAAATTACTTTCTTTCACAATTCAAGTTTATTTTTTTTAATTTCAAGTTTATTTTTACAATCTTTACAATTCAAGTTTTACTTGTTTTATTTTGTATTTCAAGTTTATTTTTATATTTTTTTTACAATTTGTAATTCAAATCTTTCTACAATTCATTTTTAACTCTAACACAAATTTACAAACTAAAAACAAACTTTAATAGCAACATTCAATCGAACCAAAATTGTAGTCATTGCAATCATTTCCAAACGCATATATTCTGACATTTCTTGCTTAAAATTGTAAAAATATATAAAAAATAAAATAAAATTTATTAAAAAAAACTTTTTCACAAGTTGCATCCTTCTTGGGATTGCCAACATTATTATTAAAAATATTTCCATTAATATTATTATTATTTCCAAAGGGTTTTGTCCTATAAAATTTGCAAAAAAAAATAAATTCAAATTTAAGAAATAATTTTTAAAAATTTTTAAATCTATTTTAAACATCAGAAAAATTTTTTTCATTATTGAAATAATTTTTTGAAGTGGAAAAAATATTTTTGATGACCAAAAAAAATATTTAAAAAAATAAAAAAAAATATTTTTTTAATTAAAAATCCCCCAAAAATTTTTTTTCAAAAATAAAAATTTAATTAAAAAATCCAAAACAAACTCTCTATAATATTGTTCATCAGCCACATAATCATTAATCAAATCATCTTCTTGACTAATCTTCTTCTCTCCTCCCCCAAATTTATTTACCCCTTCCTTTTCCTCCTCTGGACGTGACATAATAATAACAGGTCCATCTTCCTCATTATTATTCCCTTCTTCCTCCTCAAAATCTTCTTCCCCTCCTCTCTCTTCCCCATCTTCATTTTGTCCAATTTCTTCAATATCCGCCGTCTCGTCGTCACTACTCAACAAATTATTTCGATTTAATTGATTTGCCCTAATTTTTTTTGCCCCAAAACCTCCACTCAATAATGGCTGTTTTTGTTGCTCTAGACGATTTTTTAATTTTTGTTGTTCCGATTTTTTGAATTCTAATAAACGGGCACGAGCATTTTCGGTTATTCTCTTCTTTTCCAAATCAAAATTGTCAAAACTAACTTGTTGTTGCTGTTTGGAGTTTTCCTTGTCTAAATCTAATAGAGTTGAAGAATAAGCATTTTTACGCTTTTGAAGTTCCAAAATATATTTGTCGGCATGACAAGATGTACGAATACCGATTGAGGTTGGTGGAGGCTGAAAAAATTTAAAATTTTTGGGAATTTTGAAAATTATTTAAAATTAAAATGAAAATTAAATTAATAAATTAAAAAATATTCCAGGCTTCTTGGTAAACATCAGGGAACGATTCCTGAAATCCGGAATTTTATTTTCTTGTCGGCTCGTTCTGTGGTAAACATAAACAAATATTTTATCTACTACTTGAGCTAAAATTAAGACATCAAGGATGCCCAGTGTTTAACTAAACCCAAAAATTTTTCTTGGATCCGAAATCCAAAACAACTTTTTTCTCAACCCCGTAACATTAGGTAACAATCTTTGCGAGGTCTATAATGAAAAGTATGAATAAAAGTTGTCCAAATTCAACAAAGTTTTCAATAATTCACCACAGGCCAGTAGCCAGGATTATTTTCTGGGTGCGGCCAAGAGGGGAAAATTTTTCTGCGGCGACTACGGGCCAGATTCCCCGAATTACATGAAATTACTATTCCAAAAAATCGAAAAAGAATTTATTTTAGCCCAAGACCTAAGCCTCCAAAAAATTTTTTACTTGAAAATTTTATTGAAAAATTAAAAAATTTTTTTATACATTTTTCCTCGTTTCATCCTTCATCACATCCTTTGCAGCCGTGCTAGAAAGTAGACGATTTCCTTCTTCGAGTGCCTCATCACCAAAATAATCAGAATCTTCATCCTCCTCCTTATTTTCCAATCCCGTTTCAAGTTCCTCATCGTCAGAGTACAAATCCCCAGCAATGTTCTGTGGGGGTTTGGAAGTTTTTGAGGTTGGGTTTTTCTGAATGTCAAAATGGAAAAAAATTTTTTTTGTTAAAAATAAACCAGAAAAGTCTCGTTCCCTTTAACTTCTTTTTCAGGCGACGGCTCGTCCCAAATCCCTCCAGAAAATTTCTTTTCTTGACGAGCATTGGATTCAAATTTTGTGGCCGGCAAAGGAACCAAATTGAGCGCTTTTGTCTGAAATTTTTAGAAAAAATGTGAGAAAATTGATAAAATACGGGGAAATTGACCAGAATAAATATGAAGATCAAAAAAGTTAGAAAACGAAAAATAAAAAATCTTTTCAAGCTCCCCTGGAGTAATCCTCTAATAACTAATAAACAAATTCTAATTTTTGAAAGTCCCAATGCTTTAAATTTAAGGCTTTAGGAACTAAAAATTTGATGAAACATCCCAATTTTGAAACATAAAGGTACCAATTTTAATTCCTAATCTTCCTCCGTTTTATCCTTAATAATAAATCTAAAGGAAAAACCCCCAACACTCCTTTTTGAAACTAGAAAAATAAAAATAGGGTCGTTGAAGGATTTTCACGAAAATTTTTCTAAAATCATTTTTCTCTGAAAACTCAGAGGTTTGACCTTTGACTTATTAAAAAAGAAAATAAAAAGAAAATTTAAACCCTAACATCATTTTTGGAAAGAGCTGAACGTCTCGGAGCTAATGGATTGTCTGCCAAGGCAACTGAAAAATTTATAATAAAATTATTTTAAAAATCTTCACAAAAACCTTCCAAAGGCCGCTTCATTTTTAAATAAAGAGATCCAGTTTGTTCAACATCTGTGGTCCTGTAAAAGATTTTGGAAAAGAAAAATTTAAAGAAACAAACATTTCAATGTCCTTAGGCATAAAACTTTCAAAAACTTGTTTAATGTGTGTTTTGCTGAAGAATCGGCGAAGTTCCTTAAATTTTGATAAAATAAGTGAATGAAAAGCTGAGACTTCGAAAAAGCGTTTAAAAATTTTAAGAATGCTTGGACCACAATTAGAGATACCTTCCAATTTAAGGAGTTTTAAAAATTTTGGTGGGCTCCTGGTAAAATGGGAAGAGGGATGGATCGTGTTAACTGAAATCCGGACTTCTTTTCGAAACAGACCCGAACCCAAATTTTTTTCTCAATCCGGCCCTCTCTAGTGAAGACGCTGCTAACTAAACGAGTTTGTGCCCCATTTATTCTATATTTTTTCCCCAATTCCATATTAAATTTAATCCTTTTGATTTATAGTTGCTAAAAGAAAAGAGAAAGAAAATTCCACAAGGAGTTTAATCCACAAGTCGGTATCTAAAAAGAGGTTAGGCATTTAACTCCCCTTTACTAATCCTTTATTGACTGCTTGAATGCCTAAGGAAAACGGAGCAAAATTAAGGAAAGAAGAAAAATCTGAGGACCCAGAAGGCACAAGTACCTCCTCTTTAGCTCTGATTAGAGACCGGCGCGGGACGGAATCACGACGGGATTTTCCGGGATCCCGATCAGGATTTTTCGATTTTTGAAATTCGTGATTTTTTCGGGATTTATCACAAGGGATCCCGTCCCGGCATCATTTAAGAAAAAAAATCCCGACTCGAGATCCAGGAAGGGCGAATTTGCCGGTCTCTAGCTCTGATTAGAAAAATATCGATTTTTAAGAGGCTAGGGCATCTAATCAAAAATAAAATCAAAAAACCCCACATCTTTATTCAAATAAGTCTCAAAGTCAACAAAATATTGTTTTTGCAATTCCAACAGATTAACGTGGTCTTCCTCGGCTCCCTTTTTAGCCAAGCAGGTCAACATACGTTTACGTCCCTTTAAATTGAAATTTAAATTGGAAAAAATAGGGGAAGGAACCTCATTGACTTTGTCACTAATGGTAAGTTTTGCTAATGGATTGGCCATTTAATAAAAAAAAATTTTTTTTAATTTTCTATAAAAAATCCAAAAAAATTTAACGAAAAAAATTTTAAACAAAGGAAAATAAAAGGCCCCCTCATATTTGACCAAAAACACATTTTGCCAATAAGGCTTAAAATTTACGTTTTGCCAGCAAGCCCTAATGACAAAATGTAAATTTTGCCCCATATTGGCAAAATGTGTTCTTGGTCAAATGTGATTCAGTAATAAAAAATAAAGTTAGAGTAAATCTCTTAAGTTCACACACTCTCTCATAATAAGAAATTAATCGGTAAAGGACGATTCAGTATCAAGCGGTTCACACCGTATATACTGTATTAATTTTCCTCTCTCAAAAATTACCCTGCCTGTAGTGGGTGGGGGCTAACTCAGGTCAAGGAAAACTAACTCAGACAGGTCAAGGAATGACCAACTCAAGGAATATTTTAAAAATCGGAATTTTTTGAAAAATCTGAATATTTTAAAAAAATAAGAATTTAAAACAAATTAGAATACTTCAAAAAACAGAATTTAAAAATAAATCCTGAAAATTCTTATTTTAAAAAATTTTCTGATTTTTAAAATATTCCTTGAGTTGGTCGTTCCTAACTTGTCTTTTCCTTGACCCGTCGTTCCTTGACTTGTTTGTTCCTTGAGTTAGCCCGACACGCCTATATTAATTACTCCCTCCACGAGTTGAAACAATAATTACCTAGAGAATGTATATGGCCTCTGTTAATATTCGTCCGATTCTGATAGATCTCATATCATTTGAAAGGTCTAAAACTGCTTTGGGGCTGTATTATAAGAACTCGGTTGCTGGTTAGGTAACGTTACAACGGTTAGAGTTAACCACGTGGTTTTCTTATGATACCGGTACCACCACTACCTTGTGGTCATCTAACGATGGTTAGGTAACCATTGTCAGGTGACCGAGTAGTTATTAAAATACGGCCTCTGATCAGATTCATAATTGGACTGTTCTGATCATTATAGTTTGAGTGTATTTAAATAAATTTAAAAATCAAAAAAAAAATTTTTTTGGGTACAATAAAATTTGTTCCTATTAAAAAAGTTAATAAAAATTTAAAAAAGACGTCCATAAAGATTACCCATTAAAAAATAAAAATTGGCTTTTAGATTCAATTTGGAGCTATAAAATATGTCTGGGAATTTTAACAAAAGAAAATGAAACTTTTTAAACTTTTGAGCTAATAAATAAAATTTTAAATATTAAACAAATTTTTTTGACAAAAGAAATGTCGAATTTGAGGAAATATAAAATTTTGTGGTTTTAAATTTTATGTTAAATTTTGGGTAATAAAAAGTCTGACAAATTTCCGCCTATTTAAACTCGTTGTGACTCCCATAGAATTTAAATTTATCAAAAATATTTGGGGGGTAAAGTTGACAGAAAATGTCCCTTATTGGAATACTTATCGCCCTTTGTATTATTCCCTCAACGGTTAACGCGGATTGTCTTTCAGGGAACTGGACAACGCGTGTTGCTACGGATGGAAATACTTATGGTTATCAAGTTCTTATGAGAGATTGGCTTAATTTTTATGAGGTGAACAAACTCTTATTTTTCAAAAATAATGTAAGGAGGAGGAAAGACCCAGCTAGCATTTAAATGCTTACTAGGTGGGGGTTTAAGATGTAACCTCAACCTTGTTCCCCGTCTCGAAACAATTCGAAAACCCCGTACCCCGACACAACCGCCCCCGAGCGTTCGGGACCCTGCCTTAATTAAGAGTGCCGGTAGCTCAGTCGTTAGTTCACCTAGTATACGTGGTGAGGAAGGCACCTAACAACTTCCAAATGATGCCTGCCATGGGCTAATCTTTACCTCTTTTACTTAATTTTCCGTGGATTATTTATTTTCTAGTTATTCCCTGATATTATTGGGCAAACCATTGCCTACGACACAACCTCGTGATAGAAAAATATTTAGATTGCTAATAACCACTAGAAAGTGAAACTGCCAAGAACCATAACCCACAAGGGACTGGTTCCAGAACCCCAAAAATTAAGACCAAAAAAATTTAAAGGCCCGTGCCCTATGTCTCGGTGTTGGAGGAGATGTGGCATCTATCCACAGTGATGCTGAGAACGAATTTGTTCGAAAATTGGCCGCCCCATATATTATCGCTTGCCAAACAAATAAAACAACATGTGGCTCTAGAGCTTCTACAAGCCTTGACTTGATTTTAAGTACAGTTTGGTTGGGAATGAACCGTTGCCAATATTTTCCCAGATATAATGTTACTGTTGATTGTGTCAATTCGGATGGAACGCCTTGTAATTACGCTACTACTTCTTCGGTTACTCCATGGGCTGTGGGAAGTCCTTCAGGATCTGACAGCGGAGGGGGAGGTAAGTCTTTATCTTTAAAAATAAGGGATAAGTGACAACAAGTGCGGGGGTATTGGGTGCTTGTGGCTCAGTCGCCGACCTTTTAAAATTTTGGTATCGACTAAGGAGCCGTTGGATTCTGCGCTGATCCACGTTGATTTAAGGCTCCCGCTCATGTTGACTTCGGACTCCGTCGATCGGCAGATTTTCAGGGGCATAAAGGGATCCCAATGATTTGGAAGTATATCAGGTTAAGACTTCGGTTGGAACTTATTCCCGATCCCATATCCACCAGCATTGTCAAGACTAATTAATAATGCTTATATTCAATTAAAGCTGGTCTCATTGAGGAGTGCGTTTCAATGTTTAACGCCACAACTGGAGAGTGGAACGATGTTTCCTGCTTCCAAAAATTGGGCGGAGTTGTGTGCAAAAGAAATTGTACAGGAACATGTGGAAGTACATCCATCAAGACTGCTTTACTTACTAGCCCTTCTGACATAACAGACAGTAATTTAAAGAATCCTTGAAGTAAAATGAGTTATTTAATATTTAAGCAAGTTGTACATCTGGCAATTGGACTAGACGAACAGGTGAAGATGGAAAAACATATGGTTATCAAGTTGTAATGAAAGATTGGCTTAATTTTTATGAGGTTGAGAAACACTCGCTATCTTATGCCAAAAAAATTTTTTATTCAAGGCAAATGCACAATGTCTTGCGATCGGAGCTGAAGTCGTATCAGTCCATAGCGTAGCTGAAAATGAATTTATTCGACAATTGGCAGCTCCGTATATAAATGTGTGTCAAACAAACACATCGGTGTGTGCCCAAAGAGTTTCTACTACTCTTGACACTATAATGCGTTCACTCTGGTTAGGCTTGCACCGTTGTGCATTCTATCCTTCATACAATGCCACTGTCGACTGCGTCAATTCGGATGGAACCAATTGTGATTATTTCAACATCACTGGAGGTCCTTCAGGAACGGAAACTGGAACAGCATGTAAGTAAACGTAAAACAATGAATGTGCTATTCTGCTTAATATCATTTTATTCAAATAATTTTAGTTATAAAAATTTTGTATTAAAGCTGGTCAACAAGAGGCTTGCGCTGCCATGTACAACGGAACATCGGGAGAGTGGAATGATATAGCATGCTTTAATAAATTGGGTGGAGTAATTTGTAAAAAGAACTGTTCGAACGCTTGTGGAGTTGCATCAACAACTACCACACGATTGACTACAACAACCACACAGCCAACTACCACAACAACGTTACCTACTACCACAACGACTTTACCAACAACCACAACTACCTTGCCAACTACAACAACAACATTACCTACTACTACAACCACTTTACCTACGACCACAACGACTTTACCGACTACCACAACCACGTTACCGACTACCACAACCACTTTACCAACTACTACTACAACGTTACCAACTACCACAACAACACAACCTTCCACAACAACTACCACCCAGCCAACTACAACCACAACAGAACCTTCCACTACAACTACCTTCAATTGTGCTCAACCTCCAGTCACTTCATTGCTGAGCTACAACCCTTCTGATCCAAAAATATCAACTAATGGCAATACAACTGAAGGAGTTTGTGAATGCCCAGCCGATCCTAGTAATAAAAATGTCTTTTTTATTCCTGTTACAACGGTTACAACTGGGTCAAGTGCAAGTAGTTCTTCAGTCATTATGAAATGTTCAAAGATGCAGGACTTTTGTGTTTGCGACGAAGGCGATGTTTGTTGGAAGTTGATAAATGCTTATTCTCTAATTGTGATTAATTCTTTCTGCGATCCAACATGTCATATGTATGCACGATTAACTAACTCTGCACCGTTTAATCAAACCTTCGAAAGCGATTGTGGAAGAAAAATTACACTGGATGATGAATTGACTCCAATTCCAAATACAAAATTTCATACATTCAAACCAATGGGTAGTACTGTAGATTATTACATTAAAGTAAGTTTGATTTGTTATACTGAATCTATTTAACATTTTTAGGCAGCGAGTATTCGATGTCTTCAAGCAGGCGATACTTGCACCCCAATCAAATGTTCGGGAACTAGAAAGCCATCTCCTTGTGGGGCGCCTGATAAATAATAATGATAATCTGACAAGTCGATTCATTCTTGCTGTTGCTAATATGATTAACATTTGCTTAATATTATTAATTTTTGTCGTAGAAATTGTAAAAATAAATTAAAGCTTGGGATAAAACTTTTTTCGAGAATATACTGAGATACATACAAAATAAAAATCAGAAAATAAACAAAAAATCGGAACAAAAATTAGAACGAAGCGTTCAACTGTTTGCACTTAAAGTGGCCTTTCTAAATATAAAAAATCAACATTTCAACCCACAAATTTATTCTTTCTAAATTTGATCAATAAGGCTATAATTAGAAACTTGTCCTTATAATTAGAAAATTCGCTGTTGGTTAAATTCGGGTTTCAGCATTTGTTAAAACGAGAGTTTTTACTTTTATTGGTAAAATATGTTTTGGTGAAATATGGTGGAGGTCTTTTAATAAATATATCTTTTGAACAAGCACGAATTCTGGTCATTTTTATTTGCTTCTTTGTAAGATTGTAGAAGTCTCAGAGTTTTTATTTTAATGCAAAAATACATAAAACAAAATCAGAATTTGTAATTCTGATAATATCTCTCTTTCACACCTTTATAAAAATACAATAAACCAGAATTTAAAAATCAGAATTCTATTCCAACAAACAAAAACCAGAATTTAAAAAATCAGAATTCTATTCCAACAAACAAAAACCAGAATTTAAAAATCAGAATTCGATTCCAACAAACAAAAACCAAATTTAAAAATCAGAATTCGATTCCAACAAACACAAATCAGAATTTTAAAAATCAGAATTACATTCCAACAAACAAAAACCAGAATTTAAAAATCAGAATTACATTCCAACAAACAAAAACCAGAATTTAAAAATCAGAATTTCGTTCCAACAAACAAAAATCAGAATTTGTAATTCTGACAGTATCCATCTTATACACCTGTATTTCTGATTTGTAAAATACAAATTACGAAAATACAAAAATCAGAATTTCTAGTGTTTTATTACAACAAATATGTAAAAACACAAATAAAATAAAAATACAACACAGCAAAAAAAATAAAAAACATACATAAGAAAACACAAGCTTTTAAACCTAAAAATACATTAATGTCTTCCAAACGTTTTAACGATTTTCTTCGCCGTGCGCAAGGTGCAATCTCCAACTTTAGAAATGGTTTTTTGACATTTTATTAATTTAATTAAAATATTTAGGAGGATCAGGGTTTTTTATTGGCAGAAGTGGAGAAGTGATTTATTCAAAAAATAATATTTGTTTGCACGAGGATGCAGAAAATATTGCAGATTTGTATTTTTAAAAAATAAAATTTTAATAAATTTTTTTAATTAAAAGAATTTGAAAAATAAATCTAAAATGATTTAAAAAAATAAAAATTTTCTCCTAATTCTGGATCTAGTAGTTAGCATAAGTCCTAGAGCACTGATGCATCCCCCATCAAATTTTTAGTCCGCCTCTATCGGGAATTTGGTTATTGCCTTAAAGACCAATCCAAAAGATAAGCTAACAGGGAAGTCCCAGACCTAGTGACCTTTCCTGAACTTCAAAAAATCGGTTTGGAAGTTAAGGCAAATATTAAAAACGTGGATTAGTTATATTTGTATTTGGCCTATTTTTTCTCGTATACTGTAAGTGTACGCCTTTGATACGAATTTCCATATATTAGCGATGTTCGGGTATCCCGAATCTCGAGGGTGGTACGACAATTGCGGATACGCACGTGCGGATGCGACGATTGCGGATATAAAATTTTTAAAAAGTTTAAGATTTTTTAAAGTTCTAAGTGCCACATCAGTCTAAAAATGATTCGGAAACCGTCAGAAGTCGGAAACTGACAGCCGGGGCTAAAAAACAGAACATCCTTTCAATCATTTTTAAAATTAAAAAAAAATTTTAATCCGCAATTGTCGTAACACCCTCTCGAGGTCATTTACCGAGTATATTTTTTTTCTCGATTACCGGTTTATTCTCGGGTATATTTTTTCCCGGTATATTTCTACCATTTAAAACTTTTCTTATCAGAAAATTTCAAATTTTAAGAGAACCAATACACACTCCAGGCTATTTATCTATCTATTGTCTGGATGATGAATTGTTGGGTGTAACCCTTGTTTTGCAGTGGATGCCTAATACTTTATTGGAAAAAAATCCGACAAGGTTTTCTGAAAAATTGCTGTTGTTTGTATTGTGTTGTGGTTTGTCAATAATGAAAAATAAATGTTAGAAAATTTTGAGAAATTTTTTTAAAATTTTTTTTTTGTAAAAATAAAATTTTTGATTCTATAAGAGCTGAGATGAAAAATTTAAAAAAATCATCGAAAAATAAAAAATTATAAAAAAATTTCAAAAATAGAAAAGACAAGGGACGGGCAGAAAATCGAAATGGTTAAGGTTAGCACAACGAAGGCCATGGGGACGGGATGGATTTCAGGGTTAATATTAAAGACAGTGGTTGGAATTTTGAAATTTGCTCGTCTTGAACTTCGTACATAAGTACGAGTTCGAATTTTGGTACGAGCTTCCAATCAGACATGCACGAAACGTTTCGTTTCGTTTCGTTGTTTCGTTAGTTTCGTTATGTTTTTTTCTGTTTCGTCTCGTTTCGTGACGAAACACTTTTTAATTTGTTTCGTTTCGTTTCGTTAACGAAACACCTGTGTTTCGTTAACGAAACATTACCTATTTTTCAGGCCAAAACTTAGCCAAAAAATTAAAAAAATTCCACTTTGGTGATGAAAATTTTAAAAAATTTTTGCCTGCGGCGCAGAAATCTGGATTTTAAGCGCCTACAGCTCATAATTTACTATATTTTTTAGAATTTCCCGTTTAATTTTATGTTTTTTAATACGCAAAGTTCGAATTCCATGCCAGATTAGGCATATAGAAAGGGTCTATCTCTTGCCATTCAGGGTCGGGCGCAAGAGAATTGAATTTAAAATTTCAATAAACGAGAAACGAAAGATGCCAATGATCATGAATAGGGTTGCCGTTTTCGAGTCGCGCCAGTACGAGTCTTTTTCGGGCCAAATCCGAGTCGGTCCATTTTGCCAACCCTAATCATGAACGTTGTTATTCAACAAAAAATCTGACTGACTAGAGGTATATCAGGGGATTTGGCGGGAGAAATGTTGGTATAGGAAATTAGGAGAGTAAACGGATATCGGTGGATTTGGAGAGTTTAAAAGAATTAAATTAAAAAAATTGTCGGGAATCAGGAGCGGGTTTCGGGAATAGTAATTTCCGACAAAATTATTTGCTGATTTTAGAAACGGCAGTATCCCTGATTTACACATTTTCCCAACACATAATTCGATAGTAGTCGATTTGCCGGAATTAAGGCTGATATAGTGGATAAAAAGGTAAACACGCGAAAATTTTGGAGCCTGGGACCACAATTTAAGGTCCCACAAAGCTAAAAGATTATATATAGGCCATGACTGGCATATTAACGTGCTTAAAATAGAATAATTAAAAAAATAAAACCGTTTTTCTTAAATTTTTTTGAAAATTACAATGTTTCGTTTTGTTTCGTTTCGTTTCGCTAAATTTATACTGTTTCGTCTCGTTTCGTTAACGAAACGATTTTTAAAAAATTTTGTTTCGTTTCGTTTCGTCTGAAAAAATTTTGGAGTTTCGTGCATGTCTGCTTCCAATCACTCATTAAGGGCTGGAAAAGGGGACTAGAAAAGTACTAGAGTTTTAATTTTTTTTATAAATTTATTTGCTTCAATTAATCTTAATTTTCTCAATTTTATCTTTTTTCAGTATTCGATCAGTCTCACCCAAACCTTTATCTTTAAATGAAAATGTTGAAAATAAAAATTTAATAATTACTCGACTTTCTTGTTCCAATAGAGAAGTTGGTGGTGATAGTGAAGAGGAGGGAGAGGTTTTTTAAAAATTTTTTGGACCTCACTATAAGCTATCCAAAAATTCTTTGTTCTATTCGGAGAAATTTGGACCCCTCTAAATATTTTATAATTTGTGATACTTGCCCGACTTGGGGAAATTACTTTAAAAAATAAGAAAAAAAGATAAAAAAAAGCTCAAAATGGTCAGTAAATTAGGAAGAATAAAGGGTTATCTTCGAAAATATTTAAGAGATACGTTTGTTTAAATTCGGGTGGTAGCTGGTGGGGTAGCTGCCAAAGTGACACCCCCTATTGAAGATATTATGGGGTACGGGTTTTCCAGCCCATAGGGAGTGTTTTATATTGAGGTCCGGCTTTTTAAAAATAAAACAAGTTTTTTTAAATTAAAGTTAAGTACAATAGAAGAAAGAGTAAAAGAAGAACAACAATATTTTGATAATTCTTCAATTATTGAAAAGCATTTTGAGCAAAATGAAGGTATTGTTGGTCAACGACCAACAACATTGCTTCAATCTGAGGAACAAACGGTGAGGGATTTTTGAAAGGATTTTTAGACTTTTTTGGATCATGGATGTCTCGGATTACCCTAGGCATGAAACCCGATCCGAAGAAAATTCTGAAAAGCAGATCTGAAACTCGATACGACTTTTCCTCAAACAAAGACATACCGTTAATACTCTAATAGAAGCCCCGGGCTTATATTTTTCAATGGGTCCCCTCGAATGGGCTTATATTAGAGGTAGAGTTGGGCGGGATCGGGATCCCGACGAAAAATCGGGATCGGGATTTTGGAATGATGATCCCGGTCCCGATCCCGACTGTGGGATCGGGATTGGACGAAATCGGGATCGGGATTCGGAATAATGATCCCGATCCCGGTCCCGACTCGGGATCGGGATTGAAAAATCGGGATCGGGATTTAGTTAAAAAATTTTTAAAAAATTTAAATTTTTATTTTCTTTGCATATACCTCAATATAATTTCAAAATTTTCATCAGCTGTGCTGAATGTTGATTTTAAATCTCATTGCGCTTTTGTTCTTGGTATATCAGGGATTAAGGAGTAGAGATAAATTATCCACATGAAGGTGATTCTGATGGATTAGATTCTGATCGATAGTTTTATGAGTTTCTTCTATTTCACCGCCGGAGGCAAAAATTTTGAAAAATTTGGAAGATTCTTAAGCCAAAATCTTTATTTTTTGCGCCGCAGGCGAAAATTTTGAGAATTTTGGAACGGCAAGAGACTCTTTTTCACCCTTAAGAATTTTCCTTTTCTTCTCCTCTCATACTCCCTTCTTTCGCTCACTTAGTTGTCTTGTTTCACTAAGATTCTCACTAATTTATAAAATCCCGATTTCATCGGGATCCGATTGCTAATCCCGATCCCGGTCCCGATCCCGGCTCGGGATCAGAAAAATCGGGATCGGGATTCAAAAAAACCGGGATAATCCCGCCCGATCCCGACCGGGATCCCGATCCCGCCCAACTCTAATTAGAGGTGGGCTTTTCTTATACAAAAGGTTAGCTTCTATTAGAGTATTTACGGTAACTCTTAAAAAATTTTTTGGGGAGGAAAATTGTAAAAAAATAAAATTTTGGGAAAAGAAAATTTTTTAAAAAAATTTTTTGCTTTACAAAACTGTGAGGCTAAACGAGAAATTTCCATTGGAAAAAAATTTTTATGAAGAAGAAAAAATAAAAATAAAAAATATTTTATAGTTCTTGTCTCTACCCTCAATAAAATTAATTCCAAATACGCCAATTGAACAAGAAATGGACGGAAGAATTGGAGATGATCGGGTTTTTGAAGGATTAATTAATTTAAAATTAATTAAAAATTTAGCTGACAGAAAGTTCTGGGGCAACTTCTTGTGAAGATGAATTGGTGGAAGATGAGGAGGAGGAAGGGGAAGTAGATAATGGGTCGTCTGGTGATGATAAATCGGAGGAGGATGAAAAAGGTTTTACTTAAAATTTGGAAGAAGATGGGTTATTTAATTTTTGGTGTTGATTCATTATGGGTTGCGGAACTAATACCTGAATATTACTAAAAGCACCTCGAATTAATGCTCGACTACCAAAAATTTTGTCTCTAAACATAAAGTAGTTTTTTTCAAAGAAAGTCGGGTCGATCTTTCATTTTTTGGTAATCGGTAAAGCTGCTTGACTAAAGCAGCATTCCTAAATTTAGTAGAGGCTCAGAGGTTGTTTCGAGGTATACGTCCATTCCTACCAAAAATCTCTCCAAACATAAAAAAGTTACAAAAAAAGTTTTTTTCAGGGGTAGTCTGATCGAGCTTCCAATTTTTGATAATCAGTTAAATTACCAAAAATTGGCGGCTTTCCTAAATTTAGTAGAGGTTTAGAGGATGTTTCGGGGTATACTTCGTCCATTCCTTTAAATTCTAATTATTTCTGGCTATTCTCCTCAAAAATTAATTTTATTTTCAAGACCAAAATTCTTCCCGTCATTCGGACCCTTTTTGTCAAAAATTTGCTGCTTCTCTCTTTTTCGATTCAATCCCTGAACATTTTGCTAGAGATCATAATTTAGTATGGAATAAAATAAATAATGAAGAAGATGGGGAGGAAGAAAGTACAAGCAATATATTGGCTTTAACTAGAGATAAAGTTATTTTCCAATCAAAAAAGGTGGAGGAAGAAAAAATAATATTAAATGAAGATCAGAACAATAATAAAGAAATTGCAGGGAAGAAACTTGCTTCGTTATTCTCCGTTAATTTAGGTTGGATATAAACAAAAATACAAAATCAGAATTTAGAAAATAAACAGAAAATACAAAAGAGGAGTATAAATACAAATAATCAGAATTTAGAAAATACAAATAAAAATCAGAATTTAGAAAAATTTAGAAAAATACAGAAAATGATAAAATACAAAAAATATTTTACTTCCGGAAAACACAAATAACTGGGACATTAAAAATAGAAAATACAAAGAAATACAAAATCAGAATTACAGAAATTTAAAATACAAAAGCAAAAACACAAATACATACAAAAACAGAAACACAAAAAGTAAAACAATAAAATACAAAACATATTTTATTCCGGAATACACAAATAAATAAAAATCAGAAATTAATAAAAAAATACAAAATCAGAATTTATATACCGGAAAACACTGAATTTTCAGAATCAGAATAAAACATAATGTGTTTTAAGATCAGAATTTAATTACAACAAATGTGTTTTTATAATCAGAAATATCAGAAAAACATTTTTAATTTTAGTTAAGATAAAGAGAAAACACAAACAAACATTAATTTTACTGATTTTGTTTCTTCTGATTTTAAAATTTTTTCCTTTAAATTTCAATTAAAGGCAAAATGCGATCAATGCGTGTATTTTATTCAAATCCAGAACGAACAAGTGGTAAATAAAAATATATTAAATTTTTAATATTTTATTGAATTCCTTGTTAAAGGGCAACTTGTTATTGCCAGTTACGATTCACAATATAAAATATTTCATTTCCATCATGATGGTCTCGACAAATTGGCATTAATATTTGAACGTTGGAATGCTGTAAAGGCTAAATCCGCTGGGAATGATGTAATTTTTAGGGCTTTATTGCTTAACGATCGCTTTCAAAATTATTTAAAATAAAGTCTATTTTAACCAAATTTCCGGAAAAGTTTCAGAATTAAATTAGAACATGTTTTTAGAAACTCAGAATTTAATCCGAACAAGTTTCCGGAAAAGTATCAGAGTTAATTCAAAACATGTTTTCAGAAGCTTTCAGAATTTATTCTGAACATGTATTTCTGAAAATATCAGAATTTATTTTAAAGTTTTCCGGAAAAATTCAGAATTTATTCACAACATTTTCACCTTACACATCTCGGTTATATACATTTAATTATTTCTTAAAAACAGTCGCCTTCTGTGGCTGGACCAGATCGTCATTTACTCATTTGCCCTGTTGGTGCTGATCTGGCTAAAACAGAAATGGACCCAGAAGATGGATTATATGAAAGATTAAATTGGGACCATTGGCGTTCATTTATCTCAAAGGAAGGAAATGTTGGGGATTCTTTTACTGTTAGAAAGGTATAAAATGACTGATTTTATCCACTAATCACTCCTTCCCTCAGATAATTTATTTTGCTTCGATGGACCCAAAAATGAGAAAAGAATTGTGGCCTTTCCTTTTAAGAATATTCCCTTGGTCTTCAACTTATGAACATCGTGAGAGTATTCGAAATGATTTGTTTCTCAGATACCAAAGAATGAAAAGAAATCGAATTAAAAAAATTTCAAAGGCAACAGAAGCAGGGGAAAAGTTTTATGCTAATGTTGAATCAAGCATCTTAAAAGTATAAATTTATAAATGTTTCAGAATTTATTACGAACATGTTTTCCTCAAACATTTCAGAATTAATTTCGAACATGTTACAGAAAAGTTTCAGAATTTATTACAAACATAATTTCCGGGAACACATCAGAATTAATCTCCAACACGTTCCGAAAAAGTTTCAGAATTTATTATGAACATGTTTTCAGGAAACATTTCAGAATTAATTTCGAACATGTTCCGGAAAAGTTTCAGAATTTGTTTAAAACATTTATTAAACTTGGAAATAAAATATGTATACTTAAAGAAAATCAGAATTAAAATAAAAAATACAGAAAATACAAAATATGTTTTTAAAAATTTGTTAGGATGTTCTTCGAACTGACAGGCGTAATTCCTTCTTTGCTGGAGATGGAAATGCAAATTTGGAAACAATGAAGTTTGTACTTTTTCCGGATAATATTTAATATTTTACAGATCAATATTGTTAACTTATGCTGTTCGTTTTCCCGAAATTAATTATATTCAAGGAATGAGTGATTTACTAGCTCCTTTACTTTTTACACTTCGAGATGAACCTTTAGCTTATTGGTGTTTTACTGAATTAATGAAGCAAACACTTTTTTGTCAATCAGAACAGCGCAAATCTGTTATGGAAATTCAGCTGGATTATTTACGAGAGTTGATTCGACTTTTTGTACCTGAGGTGTTTTCCTTTGCCTAAATTGGGGAAAAAATTTAGTTTCAGAAATAAATGTTAAACTAGTTTCCGGAAAGTGTTTCAGAATTAATTTAGTGCATGTTTCCGAAAAGGTTTCAGAATTTCATCCGAACATGTTTTCAGTAAAGGTTTCAGAATTTTGTTCGGACAAGTTTTCCGGAAAAGTTTCAGATCTAATCCGAACATGTTTCCGGAAAGGTTTCAGAATTTTATGCAAACAAGTCTTCTGGAAAGGTTTCAGCATTTATTCTAAACAAGTTTTACGGAAAGGTTTCAGAATTTCATCCGAACATGTTTCCGGAAAGGTTTCAGAATTTTATCCGAACATGCTTTACAGAAGATTTCAGAATTTATTCCAAGCAAGTTTATCGGAAGTTTCAGAATTAATTTCGAACATGTTTCTCTAAAAGTTTATTCATAACAGAAACATGAAACACATTAAACGACCTAGACATGTTTTTATATGTATTTTTCTATCAAATCTCAACTTCCTTTTATTTTCAGTTCTACACACATTTAAAGTTTCTTGGAGGTGATGCTCCTTCTTTAATGTTCGTTCACCGCTGGATTTTACTTTTCTTTAAAAGAGAATTCCCCCAAGCTGAAGCTTTACATATCTGGGAGGTTTCTATAAAAAAATCTTCCCCAAAAAAATTTATTTTAAAGGCTTGTTGGTCTCGTTATAGAAGTGCCCATTTCCATTTGTTTGTTGCGTGTGCAATTGTTTCAGTATTTGGTCCAGATGTAGTCTCTCAGCGCTTGCCTAACGATGAAATTCTTTTATATTTTTCTTCTTTAGCAATGCACATGGATGCAAATTTAATTTTAAGAAAAGCTAGGGGGCTTCTATATCAATTTCACAGAATGCAACGAATTCCTTGTACTCTGGTTGGGTTACAAATTTTGGAAGAGAACGAACCAAATCAGTGGAATTCACATGTGTCTGTCAAAAAAGAATATTTCTGTATGGGAACGCATGGAAATGATGAAACTTGCCCTATGAAATCAGAAGAAGAACAGTCTAGTCTATAATTCTGATTAAAACATTGTTTAAATTTAATAAAACATTCCTTATAAATGTTTTAATAGTGGTGTTTTAAATGTTTTAAGTGTTTATTTTATAAGAGAAAAACCAGAATTAAATTACAACAAAACCAGAATTAAATTACAACAACAAATACATATCTATGTTTTTAATAAATCAGAATTATATTAGAGGTTTCAAAATCAGAATGTTTTGCATTAAATCAGAATTTTTTGCTTCCTAAAACCAGAATTAAATTACAACAAACAAATAAACCAGAATTACCTTATACTGAACATATGTTTTTAAAACCAGAATTATGTTTAAACAAATGTGTTTTTTTAATCGAATGTTTATTAAATGTGATTTTAAAATCAGAATTTCATTGCAACAAATGTTTTTAAAATCAGAATTATTAAATATTAAAATATAATTGCTTCAAAACATGAATTGATATTTCATTCCCTCTCTTCCCAGATTTTTTTAAAATATTGATTTTCAAAATTTTAATTTTAAAGCTATTAAAATAGTTTAACGCTAGACATATAAAATCCATAATCCACAATTCATTTTTTAAAATATAGTTGAAAAGGAACTAAAAATTAATTTAATTTGAAATTTCTGACAAGCCAACCTAGGCAAAATGGAGTAAAATCCGTAAGGGTTTATTAGCTAGTTTTCCTTTAAATATTTATTCAAAATAAATAAAAATGTTTTTATTTATTAAAATATTTTTTTATTTCCTTTTTTCCTCGGTAATCCTCTTCTATCCACTTTCTGCTCTTTTATCAAATTGTCTGAATGGTGTTTGTGATTGCGATCCGGATGTAATCGACTATTGGGAAGGTATTGATATTGAGTCTTTATTATCTACTTTAGCACCTTTAACAACAAAGAAAATAGTAAAGACAACAACAATGGAGCCTAAAACAACAATGAAACCAACAACAGAAAAATTAAAGACAACAGAAAAGCTAAAAACTACAACAACAGAAAGACTAGAGACTACAGAAAAACACAAAAACAGCACTGCAAAGGCTACAACAATCCCTGATAAACTAACAACTACAAAATCAACAACAGAAAAAGCAAAAACTACGAAAAGTCCAATAACAACAGAACGTACAACAACCAAGTCAGTTAGAGAGACCACTAAAAATAAAGAGACTACAGTGAAAAGTTTAACAACAAAAATTTTGTCAACATCAACTAAGACAACAGAAAATCCATCTACAACAAGCAAAATGTTAGAGACTACTAAAAATGAAGAGACAACAACAGAAACAACTCAAAGTTCTACAGGGTTGACTGAAACTATTGGAGAAACTACTAATACTATAAAAGATATAACAACGGTGAATGTCTTAGCTACTACAGAAGATACAGTTACTACGTCAATGAAAATGTTAGAGACTACAGAAAATGCTGAGGCAACGAAAGAAAATGTCGAAACCACAAGTATAAAAGCCGAAGAGTCAACAGAAACGTCAACAATTATAACAGCAAACGTATTAGATACTTCAACAATCAATATTCAAACAACAAACCAAGCGGGCGAGAGCACAACAGAATTGTCAGGCTCTAGTGTAAAAGCGGAACAGTCGACAGAGACTTCAACAATGTTAACACCAACAACGTTGGAAGGAAGTGAATCGTCTACTAACATATTAGATACTTCAACAATCGATAGTCAAACCACCAACCTCGCGAAAGAGAGTACAACAGAATTGACAAGCTCTACTATAAAAGCAGAAGAGTCGACAGAAACTTTTAACACAACAATTCCTTCAATATCATCCCAAATAACTACAATAAATACGGAATCTACAGTCTTATCTACAGAAAATAATTTCCAAACTACTAAGAAGGAAGATTTTACTACAAAAACTGTGGAAACTGAAGCAACAACATCTGAGCAGGCAACTTCCAGAACAACTCTTAGTACAAGTGTAGATACTTCAACTCCACTTGGCTGTAAGTTTTGAGGATTGGATCGGTTCAGTTAGTCTAAAAGCAAATGAACGGTGTCCAAAATTTTCCACAAATTTTCATTACTATAACGCAATTATAAACTCATTTTTGTCAATTTATAGCAGCATGGGTGTATAATAGACATTTTTTTAAATATAATTTAAATAAAAAAATCACTAGATTGCGGGCAATGTTGCAATTGTGATCATAAATTGGGCAAATGTTTGGCGCAATCCTAACTAATGAAGAATATGTTTACAAAGGAGAATGGATGTAATAAGAAACTGAATTCACATTCTAAATAAACTTACTATATGAATGATTGATAAATAATTTATTTAATTTGTAGTATAATTAAAGATAAAAAAGCTCTCCTATAATTATCCTCATTCTTATAATATATAATACAGAGCCGATTAAAATTAAAAAAATTCCTGCTCCCGGCCGAAGGCCGGGAGCCTCCTGAAAGTTGCGGGTCTTGGGGGGTACTTTTTATGGCGCATCCAGGAAAACTATAGAGAAGACGCCATGACTTCGTCTTTGCGCCGAAACGACCCCATGTGATTTGCTATCTCGTGAACTAAAAGTCGGAGCTCTTAGGTCCCGCTGAAAGGGCACTAGAGCTCGATTAGTAGATATCATTTAAAAAAAAATTTTCGAAATTCGGTGAAGTCTAAATACCGAAGTGCCGTGCTAACCCTTCTTAAATCTACCCAAATGTCGTGGTCACTGGGTAGCGGTCTTTTGTACCTTTTCTATATCTCGGGAACGGTTCGACGGAATTGGATGGGACCTGGGGGGTATTAGGTAAGTGGCTATGGGGAATTTTTTGGGATGGGTCATTTTGGTGCCACACTCAAGTGTGGCACTGAAATGGCCGGATGAAAATTTCAACGCGTTATAACGCGTTTTAGAGAACTTGGGGGTCTTGGGGCCCGGGAGCAATGTTGTAGGGTAGAGTGTGGGGAAGTTATAAATAGTTGACCACTAGAGTCTCGGGTGAACTTTTGGGGGTGATATGGGTCAAAGTGTCAGAGTCGAAAAGTCGACTTTTTGTAACGTGAATTGAAACTCGATTTCGATAGCCAGATCGAAAGAGCGTCCCCTGGGGCTCCGAAAAAGATATCATATGTTGGGGGTCCACTTGAGTCTCAAAAAGTTATAGGCGTTGTGGCAAAATGTCGTGAAACTTTATGAGACTCTAACGTCCCGGGGAAATTTTTTAAAATTTTTTCGAGGACGGATTCGTACTCAGCAGGTGTTAGAGCACCATATAAGCCTATTTTGGGGTCAAAATTCGAAAAAAAATTTTCCCTCCCTCGGAACCAAAGGGGTACCCCTTTTGGGGAAAATTCGGGATTTTTTAGGGGACCATAACTTTTTTTTGAATTTTCGGATTGGGATGGGGTTTCTTTTATAAAATAGAACTAAAAATTAGGAATTTTATCACCGAAGAAAATTTCGAAAAAAGTCGAAATTGGGGGTGTAGGGGTCGAATTTCGAAAACCCGAAAATTTTTCGGTTTTTCGAAATTTTTTCGTGATTTTTGCCGGCAGTTCGGGTCGAAGCTATTTTTCTTGGATAGAGCTTATTTTTCTCCATAGAATAAGCTTTTAAAATATTTCAAAAAGGTCAACTTTGAAAAAGTTATGAATTTTTGAAAATTTGGGTAATTTTTTCGGCCGAAATTTTCGGCCAAAAAAATATTTTTTTCAAAATGGGTATAAATGGGCCAAATTATATATCAATCGAAAGCTCTCATCGAACTGAGCATAAAAATATTTTTTCCAAAATTTTCTGACCATTTTGTCCAAAGTTATGGTCGGTCAAGTGTTTGAGTCTGGGAGGGTACTTTAGCCGGTGGGGTACCAAAGGAGGGGCAATAAATTAAATATTGGCCGGTAATGTTGTAGAGCATCCCCTGGGGCACCGATAAATATATACTTTGTTGAAGTTCCATTTGAGTCTGAGTCAGTTATGGGGCTTTGTAATTTTTGAGTATGGGGGCCAACTTTAGCCTGTGGGGTACCTAAGGAGTGGGAATTAATTAAAAAGACTTACGTTATATTGTAGAACATCCTGGTATCCATCTAAAAAATATCAAATTTTAAGGGGTCACTTGAGTCTGAGTCAGTTATGGGGCTTTATTATTTTTTAGTCTGGGGGACAACTTTAGCCTGTGGGGTACCTAAGGAGGGGTACTAAATTAAAAAGACATACGTTAATTTGTAGAGCATCCTCAAAACCACCGAAAAACATATACATTGTTGGGGGTCCACTTGAGTCTCAAAAAGTTATACCCAATGTTCGGAAATGTCGCGAAAATTTTTGAGACTCTAACGTCCCGGGGAAATTTTTTAAAAGTTTTTCGAGGCCGGATTCGAACTCAGCGGGTGTCAGAGTACCATATAGGCCTATTTTGGGGTCAAAATTCGAAAATTTTGTCCCCTCCCTCAGAACCAAAGGGGTACCCCTTTTGGGGAATTTTCTGGATTTTTTGGGGGACCTTAACTTTTTTTGGGATTATCGGTTTGGGATGGGGTTTACTTGGGGAAAACTTGGGGATATAGGTAATCGACCTTGGGGAATTCAGATAGCATGGTCGTTTTGGTGCCACGCTTCAGTGTGGCACTGAAGCGTTCGTTTTTTTCCAAAACACCCCAAAATTAATTTTTAATTAAATTTTTATATTTTTTTCATTTGTAGCTAAAAATTAAAATATTTTAATTCAAAAAATTATTCAATACAACTTCAAAATAATTTTTATTTTTTTCAAAAATTAAAATTTTTTTACAACAACAACAAAATTCAATTATTTTTATTTTTTCGACAACAACAACAAATTTCTTCAATTATTTAAATTCATTCCCTCAACATCAACTCAACACCCTTACATCTCTACAAACAAACCATTTCGGTTTGTTTTTTACTTTATAAATTTTTTTCAAAAAAACTATTTTTTATTTTTCAGGTGTTCAACACCAACTATGGATGGAAAATTTGGAATTTTCCATTATGGAAGATTTTTTGGAGGAAAAGAAATCCCACGGACGTGGGTAAGCGATTTGTATGACCACTGTGCGGAGGGGTCATGCCGGTTTTCGTCCAGAAATGGGCGGAGCCGGCATGATCGGGGATTGGGTCATGCCCGTTTCCCCTTTTGGGGGTATGGGAAGGCTCCCCCTTCCTTCTGCACAGTGGGAAAGTACAACCATTGTGCAGATGGGTCATGCCGGTTTTTTCTCCAGAAATGGGCGGAGCCGGCATGATCGGGGATTGGGGCATGCCCGTTTCCCCTTTTGGGGGTACGGGAAGCCTCCCCCTTCCGTCTGCACAGTGGGGCCGTACAACCATTTTGCAGACGGGTCATGCCGGTTTTATCCCAGAAATGGGCGGAGCCGGCATGATTTGGGGATTGGGGCATGCCCGTTCCTCCTTTTTGGGAGTATGGGAAGCCTCCCCCTTCCGTCTGCACAGTGGGACAACCTCTGTGCGGAGGGGTCATGCCGGTTTTTGCCCATAAATGGGGGAAATCGGCATGATTTGGGGATTGGGACATGCCCGTTCCTCCTTTTGGGGGGATGGGAAGTCTCCCCCTTCCTTCTGCACAGTGGGCACTTATTCACTCCGCCGTGCGGAGGGGTCATGCCGGTTTTTTTCCAGAATTGGGGAGGAATCGGTGTGATCGGGGATTGGGACATGCCCGTTTCCCCTTTTGGGGGTATGGGAAGTCTCCCCCTTCCCTCTTCACAAAAAGGGGCCTATCCATGACCTCGTCTGCACTATAAATACAGCGAGGCATGGAAGTGTCCTCTTTAAACCCCGTCCTGTGGAAAAACCTGTATACATTAGGTTTCGGGTCCTAGCCACAAGAAGGCCCACAGGATGGGGTGAAATAAACGTGGGGCACCAATACTTGGGGGAAAAGAACCCCGGGTATTGATGCTTCACTGTGCGGAGGGGTCATGCCCAAATTTTTCAAAAACTTGAATGCCAACGGTTTTGGGTGATCCATAAAACCCTAATTACCTCATTTTTAAAAAAAATTAATTTTTTTTTCATCAATATTTGGTTTTTTAACCTTATATTTGGTTTTGGGTCATCCATTAAAACCCAATTTGAATGCTTTTGAATGGTTTTGGGTGACCCATAAAAACCCTAATTACTGGTGGCTTCTGCCATTGGTTTGGCTGGACCTGGATTAGGAGGGGCACCCGTATGGACTCTCCGCTTCTAATCTAGGGGCCTAACACAGGTCTGTGCGGACGGGCATGCCCAAATTTTTTTTGGGTCTGCCCTTACAAGCAGCTTGTGGGGGGTCCTGATGAAAAGAAGTGGCCCATGCGGCTTTCCGCTCCTTATTCAGGGGCCAAAAACAACGTAGGATAGAGGGGTGCTGCCAAAATTTTTTTTGAAAGCCCCCTATAACTGCCTGTTTTTGACCCTGAGCCAGGTACTAGCCGGCAAACTATATTTTGGTTCTGTGCTGGGGTGACCGGACGGTCAACGCTTAACCCCTGAGGGGGATGTTTTTAGCGCGGCAATTTGGAAACAGCAATTACCGAGATGTAGGGAGTGATCAATGTGTGGAAGCGGTTTGGTTGTGGGGTCTTTTTCATATCGCCATGTCTAATTATAAATTCATGGTACTCTATTTCGGTAGAGGTTGGATCTGATACTCACATAAAGGGCTCCACCAGTTTTCCAAATTCAGATAATATATGGTACACAAGGATCTCATTATCCTCCGTAAACGTCCACGTCGTGTGTGCTGGGCTCTGGACTTTGTCTGGGGGCGAACTCTGGCTTGTCTGGAGGCGCGGTTAAAAATGAGCTGAAATTAGATTAAAAATTCATTGTAGAAAAATTATTTAAAATTGTAAAACATTGTATATATTAAAGTTTCGCCTGTACCACGCTAGATAAATCTGAGTCGCTGTTAAATGTAAATATATTATTTAAATCTGAGTCGCTGTTATTTGTAAATATATGAATTGAAATCTGAGTCGCTGTTGTTTGTATATATGAATTGAAATCTGAGTCGCTGATGTTTGTAAATATATGAACTGAAATCTGAGTCGCTGTTGTTTGTATATATGAATTGAAATCTGAGTCGCTGTTGTTTGAAAATATATGAATTGAAATGATGTTCTACGGTTATGCCTACTAATTATGATTTTACACAATTTTGCTTCACAAAATTATTTCTTTTTATCAATTTTGCTTTATGCTAATATTCTTTACACGATTATGCTTTTACACGGTTTTTGCTTTTATTACATCACTACGCTTCATTCACGGTTAGGAAACTTCTTACTGTCGCAGAAGTTTTTTTGTCTGGTCGGGGTAAAGAATGGAATAATCCAAATTACTGTTTTGGGAGAAACAGATTGTAACTTAGCCTCTTAGCTGTCATTTGACAGATGATCCGAAAGGCTTTTACGCCTAAATATTTTTTAACTTAGCCTCTTAGATGTGTTTTGACACATAGCGGTGCACAAGGTTTCTCATTTTCCTACGTAGACGTCCTCGTCGTGTGCACTGGGGAATCCGGATCGTTGAAATATATACTTTCCGGTTTCGCGAACTCTGGACATTATTGTACCCCGTGAATAATGTCTGGAGGTGCGGATTAAAAATGAGGGGGATTCCTCCGTCCTCTAATTTTTGGAACCTTTCCATGCGGGCGGATTCCCAAAAGGTCTCCGCACTCCCAACCGCAACCTTTGCCACGACCAGGCAGAAAAACATGAAATAAATAATGCCAGATAAACAACGCTCCAAACGACTAAGAAATCGCGAACGCTACTCTAACCAAAACAGCTCTCTTCAGAGCTCTGACCAGTCTGTCCAACCAGAGCAGACTGATCCGAATATTGATCTGGGAAACCAAAACTGTCCTCTTCAGGGCAATGATCAGTCTGTGCAGCAGGAGCAGACTGAACATTATACACGTCCGCACATCCAAAACACTTTCATGGATGTTGAACCTATTACTGACAATGCATGTAGCCCTGGGAAGCCTTCGAGCTCGGGCAGATTTACTTTTAGTACTCAAGATATTATGGAAAATGCCAATATTGAAAGCTTGGTGGAACCGCTCACTCCTTTGAGCATCTCTTCGGAGGTATGCGTTCCTAGAAAAATTGCTAAAACACGTGATAGTTCTGCTGATTCAAGCATAAGAAGTTTTGATTTATCTGATGATTCTATGGATCTCGCCTCTGTTGCCTCTTCTGTTGAAAGCGTTTCCTCGATTAAGAGTAAGGGTGGTCGTCCAAAGAGAAATGCTAGAGGAAGAACAGGTAGACCCAGAAAGTCAACAGATACTTTGCAAAATACTGACGATTCTATTAACGAAAGTACTGGACAAGCTTTACCGAATAATGCTATGAATATTGACTTCTCTACTCTGAACACTCTTGACTTTGCTGTTACTAGGACTACTGATAGAACTTCCATTTGCCGCAGAGCAGCTATGCCTCTTTATGAAAGAGATGATGATAATAGGGGCCCTCGCGGCATTGAAGTATTATGGAATAAGCTCTCTGAATGGCCAAATGAAAGTTTTATTTTCGCCTATCTATGCTATTTAGCCAAAGTTTCTGGCAAAAAGGTGATTGTTGTTGATCCGGTTGTAACGGATCCATTGCATTTTCAATTAGAAGATATAAACTACGCTGATTTCGCCTATCAAACTGAGCAAGAAGGAGATGTACAAATTGTACTTCTTCCTGTTCATTTACCTGCACATTGGACTATCATTATCTTTGACCGTGAGTTCGGATTTTATTTCTTCGACTCGCTGCCACAAGATCCAAACAGATTATCTGAAAATCACCGTAATTATCATCCTGATAGAATTCCAAGACTTATGAACATACTTTCTCAATTGACCAACACGTCCGAGGAATTAATACATCTTGCGACATATGCCACAAATGAATACACACTTCAGCGTGACGGTAACAGTTGCGGTTACTTCATTTGCCTCTATGCTGAAGCGTGGTTATTCAATAACAGGAATCTTAAATTAAATAATCTCAACATTAATACTGAAAAGAAAAGAATTTTGTGGCATTTGAACCAGTTGTACTCCGGGGATAATGTTGAGTATCATCCGAGAAATGAACATGAACAATCTAATATACGAGTAACACCGATTCATAACTTGCCATCTACAAGTCTTTCAACTCCGAGAATGTCTACAAGATCTTCTACGCGAGCCTCTTCGACTAACTTAACTCCGGGAATGTCTAATATCACAGTTGCTACTCCGAAAGGAGAACAAGTTCTTCCTGTTAAACGTCAAGGCAGGGGGTGTCTTAGACACAAAGGAATGGGTTGTGCCTCTTTCAACTCAGGTCATCTGCCAGAATATTACAATTCCGGTCAATTTGGGGATAAAACTTGTGTGCATTGTGGTAATAGACTTCTTCGTACTGAAAAATGTTTATCCTGTACAGATGGTCGAGTTCGACTCGATCCACTTAAGGAATACCCACATGACTATGCAAGGCATGTAACTGGTGAATCAATGGACTCTAAAGAATACATACGAGACGAATCGAAATATAACACTTTGTTTGCTTTTGGATCACTTTCAGTAGGTCGACAAAATGCACCAACTGGTGGACCAATGCCTGTTTTACTGAATGGTGAATTCGCTAGACGGATTGGGAGTTTGACCGCAGCCGATCACCAGATTCCATCTTTTGATCAATTGTACATATTGGATTCTAAAGACGCCACAGAACATCGTATGAATAATACGAGTTTTGCTGATTGGAATAAAAAAAATCCGCATTTGTTCCACGAACTTGACAAACTTATTCGTGCCTATCATCCGATGGCCGAAATTCTTAAAAACTCATATGAATTCTACAAAGACATTGAACAAAACTCACCAGAGAACCTTAAAAACTTTAAGGTTATTTTGGTCGAAGATAAAAATGCACCTGCTGCTATTCAAGACCCAAATTTACATCCACGTCAAGTTAATCTGCCAACACATAATGAGTCCACAGTCTTTGCAATTTGGTCATCTAATACTGATGAGCCTCCACCGCTCAAAGGTATCTGGATCACAAAGAAAGGAAATGTGACTGAATTATGGCCAACACATTCTATGACTGATTCGATACTCTACCCTTGCATGTTTTTGCTTGGGGACGAGGGATATTCAAAGGATATACCATATATTAAAATTGCTAAAAAACCGAATACTGTTAAGGAAGAAGACTTTGATGACGACAAATCGGAAACCGGTTCCATTGCTGGAAGTGATTGCGGCTCTGTAGATATTTATGGTGACGAACCTAGCCGGTCTCGTCCCAATCTGTCGATTAGAGCTTTTTATCGTTATCGCTTTGGTATCAGGTTTCCGGAAAATGAACATTATCATCATATTTGGAGTACTGGTGGTGGATTAGGTCAGAAGTTTGCGCTGGATATAGCTGCCAGAATTGATTCCCAAGTCTTTGAATATTTACGTCAGCCTGATATGGATTTAAGATCTGAAATTGTACCAGAACTTGTAGACTATTTTGCTAAACATGCTGGCAAATCCTCCGCAAATAAAGTTGGACGTGTTGTTCTTTTTAGAAGTTATATGCCGGGTTTTAGGGCATACTTTAAGAAAAAATATAAGTCAGCGTGCACGATTATTAATCGTAAACGCAAGCGAGGATGTGCCATGTTCATGTTTACTTTTACTTCTAATCCAAACTGGCTTGAATTGAAAAAAGAACTTTACCCCAACGGTCAATCCTTGATTGATCGTCCTGACATTGTTATGCGTTTCTACGCGGACAAAGTTAGAGAGGTACACAAGGACTTGATTGATAGGAAAATATTTGGGAAACAATTAGGGTATGCAGAAAGTATGGAGTTCCAAAAAAGGGGTGGTCCTCACTTTCACAGAGTGATGGCTACCGATATTCCAGCTATTCCAGAAATTATCGAAGGTTATATACTTGCTCATATTCCTCCACTGCCAGATAAAGATGATAAAAGTCCACGTGCCGAAGGTTTAAGACGCCTTCGAGATCTTGTAATTAGACATCAGCTTCATGATTGTAAGCCTGATTATTGTGGGAAAAAAAATAAAAATGGGAAATGTTCTAAATTCTTCCCTTATGACTACTCGGACAAGACAATTCTTTATGACGATCAGCCAGCCGTCCATTATCGACCAAGTCCCGAGGACGGAGGCGAAACTGTATTGATACCGAAGGGTGGGGTGCTCACTGAGTATACCAATGCTCACGTGACGCCGTACAATCCGTTTATACTAATGAAGTATGAAACACACCACAATGTAGCGTATTGCTACGGTGAAAAGACTAATATGAAGTATACTATGAAGTACCCACTAAAGGGACCCACCTTTCAATACATTCAAGTCCAAGGTGACATGGTCGATATTGACGAGCCTGCGCACTATGCACAGATGTATTACCGCTCTGCTAATGAAGCATATGCAAGAATTCATTCGATGCCATATGTCCGACTTTCCAACACTGTTTACGAAATGGAAATTCACTTGCCAGGTCATCAAAACGTCGTTTTTAAGCAAAGTCAAGCTGCAGCAGTTGCTGCTGGACTACCAAAAAACTTGCCTAAAACCATGCTCACTGAGTATTGGTCTCAATGGAAAGAAGGAAAGTCGTGGCAATGCATTAATAAAAAATGGACTTTTGTAGATGACGCTTCAATCAAGGACACGCTTTATGAACATATGCCAGAAAGATATTGGTATGATAAGAAAGGAAGAATTTGGAAAAAAAGGATTCTTAATAAAGATGTAATAGGATTAATTTATCCGAGACCATCTCCTCGGGATCAAGAGAGGTTTGCATTATACATACTTCTCCGCCATTTCCCTGGCGATCCTGAGGCATTAAAGGACATTAACGGAGTTCAATGTACAACATTTGTTGAAGCTGCCAGATTGAGAGGTCTACTTTCTGACGATTCTGTATGGGAAAGGACTTTGGAGGAGGCCTCGCATTTCAGCAACCCCAGTGGAATGCGATACCTATTTGTACAGGTTTTGGTCTTTGGAAATCCGAGCAATGCTCGCGAATTGTGGGAAAGGTTTTTGGATCATATGTTCAAACCAGTAGTGGGCAATGATCCAGACGGGAATGAAAGAAATAGACGTATCGATCGGGCATTGGCCATTATTGAAGGACAATTATCTGACTATGGAATGACTAACCAACAATTTGATCTGGATTCTCCATCCCCCGGGATGCGACTTGACGTAGATACTGCACTTGATAACTTCTTCTTTGGAGACAAAGATGAAGATGACTTTGCAAGCGGGAATAAGCCAACTATTAAGCTAAATGACGATCAAGAAAATGTATGGACTACTGTTCAAAATGCTCTTCAAGGAACTTCATCCAATACCATCTTTGTCACAGGAGATGGAGGAACTGGAAAAACATATCTATTTAATGCCATTATTTCACGACTAAGAGACATGCGCATTCGTGTGATTGCTTCAGCATATACTGGCTGCGCAGCGACACTTCTGACTGGTGGTGCTACAGTTCATTCGGTTTTCAGATTTGGAATTAATATTGACGAAAATTACACCCCATCAGTGTCAATGCAAAGCTTCCACGGAAAGCGTATTAGTGATAGTCAAGTTATCATTATTGATGAAGTTTCTATGCTTCCTAAGCATATGTTGGAGGCAATTGATCGAGTCTGTAAACAAATGTGTCCACAAAATATGAATCATCTTCCATTCGGCGGAAAGGTAATAATTCTCAGCGGAGACTTCAAGCAATCACTTCCAGTGGTTGCTGGAGGTGTGATGAGAGATCAAGTAAATGCTTGCATACAGTCTTCGCATTTGTGGCCGCCTTTTAGGAATAATATAATTACGCTGAATATCAATATGCGTCAGGGACAAAATGAAATTCAGTTCACTGATTGGTTGCGAAGAATCGGAAATGGGAATTTTAATAACGAAGTTGAGATCGAAAGTAGGAATTTGGTTAGTTCGCGCCAAGAATTGATGAATTTTATAACTGACAATGATCAAGCTCTTTCAAATCCGAAAGAGCTCATTAACAGACTTATATTAGCGCCACATAATGACACAGTAAATGTGATCAATGAAGATATGCTCAAAAAAATTAAGACCACTGAAAGAATATATTTCTCTACTGACGAATCGAACGTTGAGATGCCAATGGATTTTGATGAATGTGATCATGATATTGAATCATTAAATCTTTTAAATCCTCCGTCTATTCCACCACACCGGTTACACCTTAAAGAAGGATGTATTATAATTCTTTTGAAGAATTTGGGAGTAAGTAGAGGGCTTGTGAATGGCACAAGAATGATTGTAAAGGAATTAGGGGATGATATTCTGAAGGTTGAGGTTGTAACCGGGTCAGTGGCTGGCTCAGGAACTATTATTTGCCTTTCACGAGTGTGGTGTGATTACGAAGATAATAGAGAAGATGGAGTTAATTTCCGACGGTTGCAGTTTCCTGTTCGTCTTGCATATGCAATGACGATCATGAAGGCCCAAGGCCAAACTGCAACAAGAGTTGGACTCGACCTCACACATCAAGTGTTTGGTCATGGTAATCTATATACAGCTCTTTCGAGAGTTCGTACTGCTGATTCATTTAAAGTTTTTGCACCACATGTTAATGAAAAACAAACAACTAAGAGTAAAATGATAAAGAATGTAGTCGCCGATGGCTTAGAATTCTTCTAATGCCTTTTTGAATTTTTCACGGACATGTCTCACAATGCTATTCCACTGGCCTGGACATAATTACCCAGAGCCTTCGCCAACGTTTGCTTTAAAGTCGCCAAATGGCGAAAATGTTACTTTATCTTAGCCTCTAAGACGCCTTTGGCGTGTGTTTACTTGATCTTCAGCCTCTCGGTCGCCGATGGCGGTAGGAATACTTGTAAATATTTAAAAAACAAAAAATACAAAAAAATTTAAAAAATTAAAAATCCTAAAAATGTAAAAATTCTTAAAAAAATGCAAAAAAATTTCTTATCCCAAAAAAAAACAAAAAAATAATAAAAATTTCATAAGAGACAGAATTCCAAAAATAAAATTACAAAAACACAAAAAAATTTAAAAAATTAAAAATCCTAAAAATGTAAAAATAAAAACAAAAATACAAAAACATTTCTTATCCCCAAAAAAATGAAAAAAACAAAAAAAATTTCTTATACCAAAAAATGGTGTACAAGGTCTTCCACACCTGACAGGCCTCCCCGTGGCCGTACACCGGTAACTCCTGCTATAAAGGCTGTTGTGAGCCATGCAGTTGAGGCTAACTATAATAGTCACAACACTATTATGGAGTCAAAGTGGTCAACCAATCAATGTCCAACCCTTGTAGCATGGTCAAATTTTCCCCTAAATTTTTACAAAAAATATTTTTAGACTCAGCTCGATAAGTGCTTTCGAATGATATATCATTTGCTCAACTTATCTTTCTTTTTGGAGAAATACTTTTTTGGCCGAAAATTTTGGCCGAAAAAATCACCAAAATTTTTAAAAATTCATCTTTTTTAATACATAACCTATGAACACGTTCTAAAGTCTTATTCTATGTAATCAAATCTGCTCTATCTGAGAAAAATAATTACATCCGCAACAGCTATCGAAAATCCGGAATAATTTTCGAAAAACCGAAAATTTTATAAATTTTTGAAAATCGACCCCTACGTCCCCAGCTTAAGGGTTACAGGGATTTTCTGCATCACAAAAAATTTCTAATTTTTAGTATTATTTTATAAAACAAACCCCACCAAGAAATCCTTCTCCCTTCCAAAGTTATGACCATTTAAAAATTTCCAAATATTTTTCATAAGGGGTACCCCTTTGGAAATAATCGGGGGTACAAAATTTTCGAATTGTGACTCAAAAAATGTGTTATATATTGGAACAGCACATGCTGAGTACGAATCCGGTGTCCAAAAAATTTTAAAAAATTTTTCCGAGCAATTAGAGTCTCAAAACCATCTCAGTCCCAGACAACTATTGGCCCTTATCTCACTAAGACTCAAGTGGAAACCCAACAAAGTATATATTTTTCGAGTGATTAGAGGGTGCTTTACAAGAATATCTAAGTATATTTCACTAATCACGCTTCTTCAGCTACTCCACCTGTAAGCACGCCCACACCTGAATTTTCAAACCTCTATAACTTGGTAAAATTTTACCCAAAATTTTTATTAAAAATATTTTTAGACTCAGCTCGATAAGGGCTTTCGAATGATATATCATTTGCTCTACTTATTTTTATTTTTGGAGAAATAATTTTTTGGCCGAAAATTTTGGCCGAAAATTTTGGCCGAAAAATTCTCCAAATTTTTTAAAAATTTCATATCTTTTTTTAAATACACTCTATTGACTCATTTTAAAGTTCTATTATATGTAAAAAATCTGCTCTATCCAATAAAAATACTTTCATCTTCACCGCTATCGAAAATACGGAAAAATTTTCGAAAAACCGAAAATTTTTGAAATTTTTGAAATTTTTGAAAATCGACCCCTACGTCCTCAGCTTAAGGGTTATGTGGATTTTTTGCATCTCAAAAAATTTCTTATTTTTATTATTATTTTATCAAACAAACAAGACCAGGAAATCTTAATCCTTTCCAAAGTTATGACCTTTTAAAAATTTCCAAATATTTTTCATAAGGGAAATAATCGGGGGTACAAAATTTTCGAATTGTGACTCAAAAAATATGTTATATAGTGGAACAGCACATGCTGAGTACGAATCCGGTGTCCAAAAAATTTTAAAAAATTTTTCCGAGCAATTAGAGTCTCAAAACCACTTCAGTCCGAAACCAATTTTTACAACTTTTGAACACTATTTGACTCAGACTCAAGTGGAACCCCAACAAAGTATATATTTTTCTAACAATCACAAGACGCTCTAAACGAATCTAAACACAACTAACGAACATCTCCAAGCAAAAAACAAAATCTAGCGTCCTTTTAAAGCCGCAGGCTTTCCACGCGCATCCCTGGACGCGCCCCCAAGCAGTTCTCACCGGTCAAGAAATGTAACCAAACGCTCCCCCCAGCGTAACCAAACCCAAAAGCTACACGCCCATTCAGCTACTCACCCTGCAGCTAGTTTATATATACTATAATTTTACAGGGTGGTTGTAATATTTCTAGCGGAATACGGTAATACAGTAATCTGAATGCAGGTTTACCATGAAGATCAATATATGGATCCTCAATCAATCTAAGGAGGAAGTATGTACATACTTGTACTTTATAAATTTAATTTTAATGTTGGTATAATAACAATAATTTTTTATTTGTTTTTAAGTTGTATTTTTAATTAAATTTGATATATTTTATTTTATCGTCTTAGCGATTATTTAAGAAGATAATCACATTTTCCGTATTTGTATCCATTCCATCCGGCATTGATTGCAGCATCCCAACCAGCATTCTCAGGGCTACGGAACCAGCTAGTAACAGACTGGAAAGCGGCTCGCGTTGACACATACTTTTTCAGACAGCCATCCCAATGGGCTTTACAGTTTCGTTCAGCGTCATCGGCAAATTTGCAGACGTACCAAAGCGCGTTTACGCTGAAATTATCAAAATTTAAGTTCATTTGGTTAGAAATGTTGAACATAAAACTTACTTCCATTTGACAGCCTTTTTCCATTTCCAGGATTTATCGCAAACACATTGTGAGTTTCGGCAGTTTTCCCCAACGACGCCTGTTCCACACCAGCCCAGGGTTTTACCAAAAAATAAAAGGCAAAGCACCCCCAAAGCAATCAAGAAATTGAAGGAACGATTCATCTAAAAACAAAGTTGTGAGAAAAATGAACAGTAAATGAATGAAAATTTCATAAGAGAAAATTTTGAGCGTTATTTGTAAGAAAAACCATTTTAGCAACTAAAACGAAAAAAAATGTGGCAGACCAGGAAGAAATTTGATAGCAACAATTACAATGTAAAATAAACGTGGTTGTGATAAGCATTAGTAATACTCATAAAATTAAAACACATATTTGTTGTTTATTAGATGAATGGAACTAAATTACCTTTAAAAAATGAAAAAAAGATTTGGTCATTTCCTCTCTCCCTTTATTTATTAATACATATATTTGTTGAATAAAAAGTTAAAAAGAAGGCTCCGTTTTTAATAGGCGGATCGGCGCGCCCCATGGGTGGGTTACCACTATTGGGGCCCAACCAGGGCTGCACGCAATCGAAAAAAAAGATTCCGCAACTCGCAATCCGCAACTCGCAATTTTTAAAAAAAAATCCGCACCCGCAACTCGCAACTGCAAAAAACCCCGCAATTTACGCAACTCGCAATTGCGTGCAGCCCTGGGCCCAACGCCGACTAGTTCTTGTGCAGAGAACTAGGATATATATAATAGTAAAATCAGAGTTTGGTGTATAATTCGCCATAGGTTTTTAATTTTTTAATAGAGAATAATATCTGTACAAAAGCATTTATACATAAAGGAAAATTTATAAAATACATCTATATACATTTTGGTAAAACTTTGACATATCTCCCATAATCCGATTCGGACAAACAATACTTATGTTATTCCAAAGAGTTCGAAAAGTTAAGTCGAACTACATAAAATTAAACTCGGGACACAATACGAGTCAAGATAAATGTCCACGAAAATCGAAAAACTATATGGGGACCAAGCTGATTTTTGGGGGGAAAATCCTAAGAAAGCTCATCCGAAAGAGCTCGACGATCTGAGTCGAATACGCATGCTGCAAAATAGCAAAAGGTCCCCCCTCCATGATTTTTTAGCATTTAGGGGCCTGTACCTCGGCTTATAGGTGTCCCGAACCTAATTCTAGTTCGTTCGACTCAACTCGTCGGACTCTTTTGAATGACAAATTGGTTGTCCAAATAGGACTATGGGAGCTATGGCAAAAAATTTTTTCTTTGTTTTCTGTGTTTTTCTGTGTTTTTTTGTTTTTATGTGCTTTTGACTTTTTTGTATTTTTTGTGTTTTTGTGTTTTTCTGTGTTTTTTGTGTTTTTCTGTGTTTTTTGTGTTTTTCTTTGTTTTTTGTGTTTTTTGTGTTTTTTAGTGTTTTTTGTTTTTTTTGTGTTTTTTTTGCGTTTTTGATTTTAATCTTTGTTTTTTTTACAAAATATGTATATCCCATTTTAACTCATCTTTTGTCTGAATTTTACATTTAAACAGTTTTTCACTGACATCATACATTTTTCCATTTTTTTGTTAGTTTTTTGTTACTTTCTATAGTTTTCGAAAATTCTGGCAAAATCTTCTCTCTCAAGTCGTTTGCCATGTCTTTTGTCAAATCGTTAGCATTGTTGTTTGTCAAGTTCTCAGCTTTTCTGTTCACACGTTTAACTTCTTCCTTCATCTCGGGAAATGGCGAGTTTTCTTCATTCTCCTTTATTGCCATTTTAACTGTGTTAATTAACATGTCAATTTGTCCATATTCAGGAGCTTGTTTAATTGCATTTTTAATATCCATAGCACGTATTCTATACGATCGTTCAGGGTTTTGATTGTATAGTTGTTTGCTATAAATTAATAAATGAGCTTTTATTTGTATATTCTAATTCTTCACCCCAAAAATTCCCCCATAAATTTGACCAGTTTTATATGAGTCCGCGGGCTAATGTATCGACGACTCATCTCAGCGAGCACTTTCGAATGACATATAAAACATACATATTTAGCTCTGAAGTAGACCAAATTTATTAATTAATAAGACAAAATTTTGACTCCATGGCAGGGATGGGACGGGTTGAGAAAAAAGCTGGGTCGGGTTTTGGAAAATTTTTTGGATCGAGTTTCGGGTCGGAAAAAAGTCCGGGTTTCGAGTAGCCCGTTCCATCGCTGCTCCATAGTGTAATTGAACTATCAAGCTTAATACTGGCCGTGTTAAAATTTTGATTGAAAAATAACTCACTTCATTAAATCATCAAATGTTTTTCGAAAGACTTCATTAAAATATCTAGGTTCAATAGAAGTCCCAATTCTCAAATATTCAGCAATTGTAGCGTTGAAGCATTGATCGGCAAAGAATGGAATTACGATTATTGGAGCCCCTGCTTTCAAAATCTGAAATTAAAGAAAATACAGGATGGGACAGGTAGACGAATTAGGTATGTTAATCAAAAGTTCATTATGTGAGGCGGGGTGAGAAATGTGTGGGGGGGGGGGGAGGGGAGGAGGGTGAGAAAGGTTTGGAGAGGGGTGAGAAAGGTTTGGGGGGGGGGGAGGAATGAGAATGGTTTGGAGGGGGGTGAGAATGGTTTGGAGGGGGGGGGGGTGAGAAAGGTGTGGAGAGTCAGACATTAATAGAGACAGAGATCTACAGTTGCTGATAAATTTTATTATTACCTCATTGAAACTAGGTTGACTTCCATCAGTTATAATTAATTCAACATTAGCCGTTTCTGCAAAAAATTTTTAAAAAATATTTTTAGTATTCAACTAATAAGATTAATTTCCTTTTACAGGGTGAACTTTGTTTGGTTTAGTTCAATATTCCCAGTTCTCTTTTCTGAGGATTTTAATAATTTCTAATTTTCTAATAATATTTCATTCAGTTACAATAATAAGTGAGTTTATAAATTGGTAAGAGTTAAGTATAAGTTAAAAGTATAAATTGAGGTGAGAATTGAGGTGAATTTGATTAACTGGGTTCTTTATATAGGGTTGTGCATGTGAATAACAATATTGGATGTTATGTAACAGAAGAGAGAGAGAAGAATATTTGTGGGAGATTACTGCTCCGACTCCATAATTGGAAGCATCCGCTGTAACAATAATTTCGAATTGCGGATCAAAATGCGTTAATAAGAGATCTGAACTCAGAATAGATTTAATTTGTTCGAATGCTTTTTCTTGTTCTTCCTCCCATTTCCAAATTGAATTCTTTCTAAGTAATTTGTCTAATGGGCCTCTGAATTGGTGCATTTGATCTACGAATTTTGAATAATAATTTATCGTGCCCATAACTGACTTTAATTCTTTAATATTTTGAGGTCTTGGTAATTCCTGAATAATAGCCTTTTTCTTTGGGTCTGGCTTAATTCCTTCTGCGGAGATTATATGACCTAAGAATTTTAATTCCGGCTTAAAGAAATTGCATTTTTCCAATTGAATTTTTAATCCATATTTCTGGATTCTTCCGAATAATTGAATAAGAATTTTTTTTATGTTCGGTTTCATTTTCTGAGGCAATAATCAAATCGTCTAGATAAGCGAATACTCCTTTTAATCCACTAATTAATTCATCCATTATTTTCTGGAATATTGCTGGTGCTGACTTAACTCCGAATGGTAATCGTTGTACTTCGAATAATCCTTTATGTGTATTGATATTTGCTAATTTTTTTGAATCTGAATCTAATTCGACTTGTAAATATGCGTCACGCAAGTCTAATTGGGAGAATATTTTATTTCCATGCATTTCAGACCAGATTTCTTGTGGTGTTGGCAATGGATATTTATTAAGCTCTAAGGCATCATTTAATCCCGTCGAATAATCAATACAAACTCGAATTTTGCCATTTGCTTTTTTTACTGCAAGAATAGGAGCCGCCCAATCGGCGAATTCGATAGGTCTAATAGCACCCATTTTTAATAGTCGATTAATTTCTTCTTCGACCGAATCTTTAACTCCAATTGGCACTGGTCTTGCTCTAACGAATACTGGTTTAGCTCCTGGTTTTAAGTGAAGATGAGCTTTTGTTTTACTGCAATGCCCCAAGCCATCTTCGAATACTTGACTGAATTTTTCTTTTAGTTCTGCCTGAATCTCTTCTTGAATGTCCTTTTGAATTATATACAATTCTTTATTTTCACTAATAGTCGGAATTATCTCTTTTTGAATAGAATTTATTGAATTATCTGAATCCTTGTCGGATAGGGTTGTTACTATTGGATAACCGAATTTTTTCTCGAATGTGATTATCCAAGGTAATCCGAATAAATTCATTTTCTCTTTCGTTACATATACTAATAATATTTCCTCAAGTCCGTTCAGGATAATAGAGCAAAAGAATCTTCCAAGAATTCTGAATTCATCACCTGTATAGCTTTTACCACTGAAGTTTACCTTTGTCAAGAATGGACTACCGACTTTTTTCCAAGTCTCCTCATTAATGCAACTAATTTGCGCGCCAGAATCAAGAATGAATTCAACCTTTTGCCCATTTAACAAAACCTCCTTTTTAATCCATTCGAATTTTTGCTCTGTAGAGACTGACAATATTTCTGCCGAATACTTTTTGCTTTCTGAATCTTTTTTAACTTTCGTTGTGATACACCCGTCACGAATATAATTGAATAATTTTTTCATCATGGAACAATACTTATGAATAGGTTCGAATTGAATAGCTGTGACCGCGCCACTGTTATGTACGAGACTTGTATGTCTTCGTACTAACAAGAATAAACAAGATAAGACAGTAACTAACAAACTGTGCTTTATCTACAATACTAAATACAATAGGTTGAACAATAGGAATGGCTAAGCGCCGAATATGTTGGAGACAGAATAGAATAACACTGCGACAATAAGACTAAGACCAAGACTGAATAATAGGAAGGCTTTTATACCAAGCCAATACCCAACAGGATGAAAGTACAATAGTCGGGATTTATTTAGTATGCCAAAGGAAGTTGGTAAACAAATATATGTATGAGTTGGGGAAATACTTAAAGATAAGAATGTTTATGTCGGGAATGCCAATCGAGAATGGCTTAAACAAATATATATTGGGAAAGTATTTAAATTATAGATAAGAGTGTTTGTCGGGATTGTTTATTAAGAATACTCCAAAGGTACTTAATTTGAAAAAAGTTATGCCATAAATAGTTTATCCTAAATATTTCATGTCACCCTGTATATTTAAAAAATTTATTTACTTAAAATTTCATGTAATTTAATCTTTCCTTCATAAAATAAAATATTGTTATGGAAATGTTTTCCATTTCCATCGAATAAATTTTCCAAATAAGAATTATTTCCAACTTGGACAAGAAATTTACAATCTCTATATTCTCCTTGAGAAAATGTGTTTGTTAAAGTGTTAAAATCCACTTCATTAAATCCTGCAAAATTAACCGTTGTTCCAAATGAAAATATAACAACACATTTTGTCTGAAAAAATAAATTATTTTATAAGGTTTAATGAAAATATGAAATGAGGGGGAAATATTCAACCATCTGATAATGATGATGGTCTAATAAGGGAATATAATCGAACATTTTATCTTTATTTGATCACATTATTTTTAATTTGAATAAAGTTATGTCATAAATAACGTGTCACCATGTAATTACTCGGATTTTACTCGTACTTTGCAAAATTCAAAAAAGAGAGTAGATTTCAAAAAAAAGAATACATATTACCGTATTTCTCGAAATAGTACTGCCAGCAATACTGTTTTTCAACCCTCCTCTAAATGGCAATACTAATGGGTTGACCCAAAAAGAATGAGCCCTTTGTTATGAGCTAGATTTGGAATTGTACACTGGGAATTAATTTCTAGGGGAACTGGGGATTTCTAGGGGAACTTTCTATTAATTAATTTCTAGCGGAACTTTCTAGGGGAACTTTGCATTATCCATAAAGGGCTCATTCTTTTTGGGTCAACCCATTATTTCAGGGGGCAGTACTATTTTAGGAAATACGGTATGTTTCTTTTATACCTTATTAGAAGAATCTCCATAAATCCACTTCTTCTCTAATTCATTTCTAGGGAAATCTTCCGACAATTGACGATTACTACTATTAGGAACTTCATGTTTTGTTTTACGAATTTTTTTATTTTTTATATACTCCTTCATTTCCCCTTCAATACCTCCAATATTTACGATTCTTTCAGGCATTTTTGGACCATAATATTGTCCAATTGGATGAACATTAATTAAATAATAACGAGATTTTCTTAATAAATCTCCAATTTTTGGGATTTTATTGTCCTTAAAATTGTTTTCGAATTCATCAAATTGATCATCTGTGATCTTTCGTTCCTTTGACAATAAATTAAAATAAAAATCTTCCCGGCCTTTATACAATCTAATAAATTCATTTATGGAATCCTTATATTGTTGTTTGTTTAACTCTTGCTCTTCAGAATTATTAATTCGCAAGTGATTATGATAAATTTCTCCTTGACCTGGTTGGGCGTGGAAACGTTCTATAAATTGAGTTCGACTTTACGATAAAACTTAAAAAATAAACTTGCCCGGTATTACGCCAAGAAAACTATGCCCAAGAAAATGCAAGTGAACAGGAAAGGGACTAGAGGCCGAAGTTGCTATATATTTTTTCAAACCAATTTGTTCAAATAAAAGAAATGCTCCAGTCGTTTCAGAATACTCGGCCATTCCCAAATCAAAAAATTTTTCTTCAACTTTTTCTTTGAGCCAATCAAAAATATGCTCATTTTTTCCATCAATTTCAACTTGAGGGTTTTCGATTATGGCTTAAATAGGGAATAAAATATTCAAATAAATTTTAAACACACCTTTATGAAATGAAAACATATAGAAGCCGATAAGTTTGAAAAATTCTTCTTCGTTAAAATCCTCTCTTTCTCCCCAGTTTGCTTTAGGTGGGGTTTTAACGAAGCCTTCTTCATATTGGCCATCATATACATAAGGTACTTTAATGAAATGAACACCTTCTAAAGGTTTTGGTTCTATCAATTCTCTATCGTAGTTGACAACAACAAAATACTTAAAAAATTATTTAGAAAAAATCCAAAGAATTTGTGATAAGTAAAATTGTGTACAGACAATTGAGCACTATACTGTAATTTTTAAAGTAGATGGGTTGATTAAAAACATGGCTCTAATAAAAACATGAGATCTATGAGACAATATTTTTAAGTATATTTTGGATGTTCTGAAACATTCAGGTTTTCTAAAGCTGCTCCAGAGGATTTATTCACTTCTTGGATTTTTGGTTCTTATGGACAGACTAGGACATGGATACGGATTTTGATATCCGTATCCGGATATTTACGGCGGATATAGACGGATAAGGCGGATATCCGCAGGCATTTTGGTATCATCTGTATCCATATCCATGACCATGTCTGCTTATGGACACATTTTGGGTTGTCTCGATTTTTTGAGATTAAAAAATATGTTCAGGTGAAAAAATTTCCCTGTCAACAATCTAGAGCACAACAGACTCTTCTATTAAACTTGATTTTAGTTTATTTTTCATTCATTCATATTTTATAAATTTAAAAATTACCACTTCAAATCCACCTTTTAAATTCAAAACATTAGCCAAGGTCACCTGAAAATTGAAGAAATTTGTAAAATAAAAAAAGTTAGATTTTAAAAAATAATTGGTTGAAATCGGTTTTAAATAGAAAACAAAATTAAATTTGTATAATAAATAAATTAATATTGCCCTCATTAAAATTATTTTAATTACTTACAGCAAAATTGTAGTGAGTCGAAAATTTATCGGCTAGAAGCACAATTTTCTCTTTTTTCGGTTCGTCTTTACTTGAAAAAATTCCACTGAACGGGTTTTTCAGTTTAGCACCTTTAGAAGTCTTTGAAGGCTTGCCAAGTGTTATAGAACTCATCGAATTTACACCAAACTCGATTAATAGAGTGGCAGTTAAAAGGAAAACAGTCAACAAAATTATGTTGACCATTTTTTTCTGATAAAAATTTTCAAAAAATTATTTAGTATTTAACATAAAAACATAAAAATAAAATTTATTTAGAGCCGGAAGCCCTTTTATTGAACATCAAGATGACTGAAGTAGCCACAAAAAGTAGGTATCTTTTTACAGTAAAATTGCCCGAAGATGAGGCAAAAAGAGGCATTTATGTTTAAAAAAAAATAAAAATTTATAAATAAAATTTAAAAAATGAGTGAATAAATATGAGGGCTACACATATTAAATATTAAATAATAGCCAATATAATATGCACACGTATAATTTAACAAATCACGTCTAATATTCACGAGTCTTGATCATTCACGAGTCTTGAATATTCACGAGTCTTGATCACGTCTAATATTTAAAATTGATTAAATTTAAATTTTTCGTGAATAAATTTTATAAAATTTTAATATGTTAATAATTAAGGCAAAATATCAACCTTAAATATATTAATAAGGTTGGAGGTATCAGGATTTGAATATAAAATCGGTATCGAGATTTATAAAAAAATCTTTTTAATTTAAAATTTTTATAAATAATTTCATTTTTATTTGAAAAAATGGTTAAATCATTTTTAAAATGTTAAATAAGCATTGAAACAGCTAGATTCATGGGAAAAACAATTCTGAAATAGAGAAGATCCTCCATATCTAACGATATCTATCTCAATCCATGTTATCGTATCAAATCCTCCGATATACACTAAATCCAATAATATTAATTTTCGGCAATTATTCTAAACTATATTTTTACAGTTTATAATTGTAGTCCGAAGCAAAATACCGTTCCTGACTTCGGTATTGAGATTGGCAGAAACCGGGATAGTTATTTATATTTCGATCTCGGGATCAGCAAAATCGGCATCGGTATTTAAATCGGAATCTATTCAATAAACAATAATTTATTTCAATATTTCACTAATTTTTGGCATATTTTTGACAATATTATAAAATATCAATATTTTATAGCCAATTTTTTGTGTTTAAATAAAAATCCTCACACTAATTATAATAAAAAAAATTTTTTAATAAAAAATACTTATTAAAACTTTAATTTAAAAAATTTCAGTTGATAAGTTGGGTGATCACCTTTTAGAGGGGGTTAAAAACGTGTCATCACTAGCTATATTAAGAAATAGAGAAAGATACGTATAAATTTTATTTAATAGAGAAAAAAATAAAAAATTGACAAATTTCGATTTTTTGTCATGCCCAAATAACAAATTGACTTCCTAACTGATGAAAAATTTATATAAAAATTATTTGTTTTAAAAAATGTAAAGTAAAACAAAAAGTTTTGGCTCTCATTTAGTAATTTGTTTAAAAAGAAGATTACAAGACGAATGAAAGTTATGTGTCAGAATAAAAGCACTAATAATTTGTGTGTCCATTAGGATTTATATGTCCAAATAAAATCCTATGTTGGGTTTATATTTTAGATTTATCTGCTTAAAGACCACGAAATATATACACATAAATGAACAAAAATGGACCCAGGAGAAGGATTATCACGGTTACTAGTAGTATCTAAAATAAAATAAATATAAAATTAGCTTACACAGTCTACTTAAATAAAATACCGAATATCGAAAAATATCGAAAAACCCAAAATTTTCTCGGTCGATATTTTTTCGATAAATATCGAAAAATATCGAAACCGAAAAATATCGAAAAAAAGTCTCGATATTTTTCGATTTTTCAAAAATTTTTCTATAACCAACAAATAACAGAATAGACCTAATAGTTTAATGAGATTAAGATTGATAAATGGGATTTCGCCTTTTTTCAGAAAAGGCGAAATAAAATAATAATTAATAAAATTAATAATTTTATATTTTATTCTCCTCATTTTCCCTTGTTTTCACAACACTCCAACCACCGGCCTTGATGCTGCGTATCTTCGGCTCGTCTACTTGTTTTCTTGCTTCTCTTTTATCAGCAGGTCCAGGTTGCCAAAGCCAGCCGTTCTGATGACGGTTAGGTTCTTATGACGGTTCTTCCCCGATTTGATTCCATCCTGCCTCTGAATGTTTCTATCCCACTTATACTTTCTACATCTCTAGTGGGAAGTGCCAAAACTCCCACCGTTGCTAGCGCAATAATTCCCATAAGAGCTAAAAAGCTGGTCCGAGTTTAAAAAGCTGGTCCGGGTTTCCTTTCTGACTCTAATAGCCTCTTCAGCTCGAGTCTGAATTTGCGGTTGTCCAACTGTCCCCAGCTTCCTTTTTGACGCCCAAAATTTCTCTTAACATTGGTTGCGTCAATTTTGTTTCCAGCCGGTTGTGATAAAGATCCGAATCTGTGTCATTTCCAAGACCAGCCAATTCGCGACAGATTCGTTCCAAATTCAAATAAAATTTTCTAACATCTTCCAATGTATTGCAATTTGGGAGTGTCATCAACTGTTGCTGCAAATTTTTAATTCTTCTATCTTTATTTTCGAAATTTTGTTTAAGCAAATCGATTGCATGAACATATTCGCCCGGTTGGAACCCGTCGATCAAAAGACCGGCAGGACTATCCTTTGAAATGAATGACTGAAAGTATAGAATTTGGAATTTTTTTATAGAATTTGGAACCGTGGAATTTTTCTATAGTCAATGCCTCGTGCCTTACTTCGTGGTGAATTGGCGTGGCTCGAGCTACTTTTGGTTCTTCTCTGCTTCGGCCGCATATTTGCTTGGCCTATGCTTTAATTCGAATTTTTTAAAATAAGCGTCGAATTCTGGCCTTTCTGCTGCTGTAACCTTTTTGTTTAATTCAGTCCAATCTTCAAGGACCTAATTTATTTCATCTTTTGCCGCGAAGAGGCCTTTTATTAGATTGTCCAAATCTTCTATTGAACCTTCTAAATCAATTATTTTATCTTCTAAAGGCATTTCCAAGACCCGATGTGAATCAAATTCAGTTAGTTCTGCCTTCAATAATTCGACAATCTTAGAGATTGTGATTTGTAGCCTTTGTTCCAAAGGACTACTCATCATTGACTTGTCTTCTGTTGAGCTGCTGGATGTATTTTTACCTTTAAAAATTTTTACCCAATTCCCAGAGAACAAGTTACTGGCTGTTAACAAAAATTGCTAATAGTCAGCCTAGATAAAGAGAACGTCTGTATTTCTAAGCAATTAAGGGTTAATCAATAGGATTTCCCTAATACAAATTTATTTCTGAAATTTAAACTTGCCTTTTTTCTTTAAAAAACGCTGAGCCCCCACTAAAAGAAAAGATTTTCTTTTCAAGCTACGACAATAAAAGAAGATAAGTATTGTCGGAAATTTTTACCCCTAAATATTCCCTAAAATTTAAATAGAAGAATTCTTAAAATAAATTTAATATTTATTCAATAAAATATTATTTTAATAATAATAAAAGCTTAGGAGAAGAAAATCCTCGAAAAAATGACTGTTCAAAGAAGAGTGAATAATAATTGTTTTGGATTTTCTTTATATAAAAACCAAGCTGGAAAAAATAGAAAATAGAAAAAATAGAAAATAGTGAGCGGAAGCGATTGGAATGAGCGATAAAGTGTAAAGCTTGGGAAAATTAATTAATAAAAATATTTTAAAAAGATGGAATAAAAATAAAATAATTAATAAAATTAATAATTTTATATTTTATTTTCCTCATTTTCCCTTGTTTTCACATCACAGACAAAAGTGCGGCACCTCGAGGGTTTGAGTTTGGAACTTGGCTCTTCTGGTTTGCCTTATCCGAAGCCGTTTGATGGCAGTGATGATTTCTTGGCTTACTTGAAGTCTTTCATCAGATTGGCGACTGGCCATGGCTGGCAGCCTCCAAGATGTTGTCAGATATTGCCCTTATATTTATGGGAAGCAGCTTTGGCGGTCTATGAAGTGATGCCGGAAGATGTGAAGAATAATTGGAAAAACTTGGTGGAGGGCTTTTCAAACAGATTGAAAAGAATTTCAGCTAGAGAGGTGGCAAGATTGAAAATGATTTAGATAACTTTTCCCTAATTTTCTGTCCTGAAATGACGACAAATTGAGTAATAACCATTGAATTTGATCAACTGGGAGTTGAAAAACAATCTTTTATCACTTTGATATCAGTTTTAGATAAAATTCATTTTCTCGTTTGGTGACCAAAATTCTGGTGAAAAAAAAACTGGTGACCAAAATTTCAGTGCCCAATATTCCGTTTTTTGACTTGGTGACCAAAGTTTCGAAAAATCGCGGTGACCAAAATTCCAGTGACCAACATTCCGTACACCAGAAACGATACTAACCGAGACTAACAAAAATTTTTATTTTATGTCAAAAAATACGTGTAAAAATAATTTATTCATTATTTTATCATCCAAATCATCAGATAAATACTCTTTATCATCTGGATCCGATCCAATTCGATTGATTGATCCGATCCATTAACCTTTGTATTTGTGGAGAGAGTAGGTTTACTCCCCCAGTATCGTTTTATCCAACTCTAGTTTTTCCCAATTTTTGAAGAAATTAAAATTAATTTTAGAAATTATTTCTTTTATTTTTAATTAAATTGTTCATAGCCAATATTTGATGCTTTAAAGGGCAAGGGTAAATTAAAAGAAAAATAAGCAATTTGCTATTTTTTTTTCTTTTTATTTTTCCGAAAATCAAAACACAATTAAAAATTCTTATGTAATATATAAAGACGTCTTATGATTCTTTAAGATGAATGCCGAGTGCAAAATTATTTACACTTTGCTTAAAGGGCAAAAAATAAAATAAAACACAAACAAATAATTTGGTAAAAAATACCAAAACACAATTTTGCATTTATTTAAAAATTCCCTTTATACATATGCGCGAATTCCCGCCTTTCTGTAAATTTTTATTTATTTGGGCGGGATTTTTATTTAATGTATAAATGCCTATTTATTGAATGATAGGAAAGGCATTTCTATCCTCCATTTAAAATACACTAATAAGAATTGCTAGACTGGGCCTACAGAGAGAGTTTTTCTAAATTACGGTTTTTTACGATCTTTTGGAAAATTTTTTAAAAATTTGAATTTTGGCGACAAGAAAGAGGATTTCTGACTGTTTGGGCATCGGAAATTCTGAAAATTTTTGGATTGCGGCTCAAAAAAATAAGAAATCCTCCATTTAAAATACACTCGATTTTAAATACATTCTTTCAAAACAAGGATGTATTTAGCAGGGATTGCGCCAACCCGATTCACAATTCCAGAAAATCGGGCATTTGATTTTATGTCGGCGCGATCCCTGGTGTGTAGAATCGAGACTTTATCTTTTAGAAAAATGAGAGTTCACGTAACTCTTTTCCTTTTGACAATATTATTGGAATTTGTCTTTGGAATGAGAATAGAAGGTCCATCGGCATCTTATTCTCATGAAAATGTAACGGAACAAGGTGTGCAACGGGTAATGAATGCTCAAGGGAGAGGAGGCAGACCACCCATTGGTAGATTTTCACATATAAATGACTAGTAGAAGGAGCATATTTGCTTCGTTAATTTTAGAGTTGGAGCCGGAACCCGGCATTTTTGTCGATCCGAAATCAGAAACCCGATCCGAAGAAAATTTTTGAAACCCGATCCGAAATCCGACTCGACTTCTTTCTCAACCAGATCATACCTCAAAATAAAAATTTTTTTTTGTCAGAAAATCTTTTTGAACAAGTCGCTAAAAGCCTGCAAATTGAGAAGGATGAGATTGATAAAGGAAATGAATTATATATAAAAATAGTGGATGAAGAAAGAATTATTCAACATTTCTTAAATTTGAATAATGAATTGGAAAATAGTCATAGTGAAGAATTTGTCACTCTTTTGTTTAAGGAGCTTATTAAAGCTAGAAAAGTTTACAGAGATGCTTTAACTAAACAAAAAAATAGGAAGAAATTTTTAAAGAAATTTTTTAACATGAAGAAAAAATTGGAAACAATATGTAAATAATAAAATTATTAAATTTGTAAATACCCAAAGTGAATTACTACGCAGGCACTAATAGAATCGACAATTAAGAGTGTCGATTAAGAAGCTTATTCAGGCTTCTACATATCTTTCAATGGTTCCGTAGTTTACAGAGAAGCTTTAAAAGCTGTGTGCCACTATTTTCGTGTAGCAATTTTTGGCATTTCATATTCTTCAAAATTTTAAAATGCGCCATTTTAAAAAAAATTTAAGCAAGCCAAATTTTCTGGTATTTCTGGATGAATATTTGAATTAGGAATGATCACACGCCCAAATTTCTTACAGTACTGTGCCAAGGATAAAATTTTGAGAATTATGGAATTTTCTGAGTAAGCAAATACATATAAGAACCGAAACGAATCGGCTCGGTCCAGACCCGACAACCCTACTCCTTTGTACTAGAAAGGGGAATTTAAATTAAATATTAATTCTCATTATGTAAATTTCAAATAGATTCAATAATAAAGAAATTTTACTTAAAGTTGAAGACATTGGAACATATCTTAATTCTGAATTATATGCAAATGAAAAGGAACTTTTTTATAATATACAAATTCTTGTATCATATAAAAAAGGCGATTGCATTCAAAGGGGGTATGAAAATAATGAAAAGGAATTGGCCAAGTCAATTGCAATTGTTGAGAATGATTCAAAACTCGCATTTGAGGAATTATATAGAATGCATGCATTAACTATGGCAACTAATTCTTTATGCAAATATAAGGAATTAAATGTATGTTATTTTATTTAAATAATTGTGGTAAAAATTGTGTTTGAAAGCCCAGATTCCTATACTGTCATTTGTAAGAGCTTGTAGGGCTAAGTCGATTGATATCAAAATCAGCGTGATTCGACGATGTGTGGGATATTATATAGATACCCGTCCACCTGAATGGTTTTGTGCTGCTACAGGTGCTAGGGCGGCATTTCAGACTGAAAATGGGGAAAGGATAGGTTTATGTTACTGCGTACAGACTCAGTAGGATAACTCTATCTCTAATTTTATTAAAACTTTTTAATAACCATTCAACACGGAACGTCGAGTATTTTGAATAAGCTATCATTTCATATTCGAATTTTAGTTTTTTTAAATTTTTTTACAAGACGAACACTTAAAAAGTCATATATCGGCCATGTGGAGTCATGTCCATCGAATACAATTTTCCCAACTTTTAAAATAAAGCTTGATTTTATATAATTTTAAATTTAAAATATTAACAGGCCGTTAAACACGCAGCCCTTCTAAAGAAATTTTTGGTTAGCATAGGAACTTGGGAGAATCCAGGAAACAGCAACGAAGCTTTTGAAAGTGCAGTATACACAAAAATCAGTTTACCCGTGGATAATGATTATTTTAAAATGGATTCTTCGATTAGCGTAGATATTGAGCGTTTTTACGTTGAATACGATCACTATAGCAATGAATACAACAAACAAGTTAATAAAATAGAAGTACAACCTATTAGCAATGCAAGTTTTTTGTCACGGTTTAGTTTATGAGTTCGATGAAGGGTCATGAGTTCAAGCAACAGCCAAAGGAATGACTAGGATTAGTTTAAAAGTTTCCTTAAATTGCCTCAGTTCTCAGGGTAAATGTCAGCAGGTTTGTTTCGAAATTTCGATTTTCGAGGTTTTTTTCCTCCCGATATACGAAGATTTTTATGTTTCGAAACATCTCTGCATGTCAGCTTGTTCTTTTTGGGTAAAGCACAGAACAGAATCTCATCGGGATGCACTGAAATTCTTGTTCTCAGTAAAAAATCAGGGTTTTTAATGTTCGAAAAAGACTTGACCCGGTACTACCGTTCGTTATAACAGCGACCTCTTCATAAGAACATACAAAACATTTTTTAGTTTAATGATGAGTATTTGAATTTGCATGGTGTGCTACTTGATAATATTACTCGTTTGTGCAAGTTTAATATGCCTACACCTGTTCAAGTAATTTTATTAGTATTTGCCTAAATTACAATATTTATTTAGGCATATGCAATTCGAATATTGACATTCCAAGAAAAGATTGATTTAATTGCTGTATCTGAGACTGGCTCTGGAAAGTTAGGAAATTTTTTAATTTAAGCATAGTCCTAACAATTTCTTAATACTTTAAGAAAATTACATAAATAACTCTGAAATGAACAGTGTACGTAATTATGGTGACCGAATTTTTCGGAACTTTAGTCATCAATTTTCTGGGATTTTGGTCCCCAGCGGAATTTTGGTCGCCAAGTCAAAATTACGGAATATTGGGCACTCCGAGCCCTACTGATTAACAATCTCTGTTGATAAATTGATCAACCACTGTTGACGATTTTGTCTCTAAAATATACTTTACATTTAACTACTTTCTATTGGTTTATACAAGACATTATGACTTCACTTTTACTTTAAATTTTACTAAAATATGTTTTTATAGAACGGCTGCATTTCTAATTCCTTTGATATACAGATTATTGGAAGCTAGGAAAAAAGGAGAAATCGTAAATAAAGTATGCTAAACCTCTAACCAAATTTAAAATTTAATAATTTTAAGAATCAAAAGGTCACTTATTTTCCAACAGCGTTGATACTTTTGCCAACACAAGAACTCGCACAACAAACATACTTGGAAGTTTTGAAATTAGCATACCGTACACCTCTTGTGCCAGCCCTTATTCATGGGGGACAAGATAATTATGCTCCACAAGTTGATACTTTTACGGTTAGCGTTCGTTTAGCTATGGGTCAGGGCAATTTCTGCGAACCCACTGTTTATCTATTTTTGTATATTTTTTCTTTGGCGAATTTAATTTTATAAGCAAATAAAAAAATTTTTAAATCTAAAAATTGTCCATTGTTCCTTAACTGAATTTTCAACTAACCAACCTACTGAATTATGTTTGGGTTTAGTTCAAAATAGATCCCAGTTCACTTTTCTGAGGAAAGTATAAAATAAAGTATAAATTGAGGTGCATATGATAACTAGGGTTTATTATATAGTGCTGTACATGTGAATAACAATATGGGGATAAATGCAATGGTCGGGATTTATTTAGTATGTCAAAAGAAGTTGGTAAACACATATATGTATGAGTTGGGAAAACACTTAAAGATAAAAATGTTTTTGTCGGGAGTGCCAATCGAGAATGAATAAGCAAATATATATTGGGAAAGTATTTAAATTATTGATAAGAGTGTTTTGTCGGGAATGCTTATAAAGCATGCTCTGTAATTCTAAATAGGTAATTATCTAAGTTTACAATTTAAGCTGGGATGTGACATTCTTGTTGCTACCCCTTTGCGACTTATAGAAATGACGAAAAATTCTGATATCGACTTGAGTCAATGTACTTTTCTTGTAATGGATGAGTCTGATAGATTACTTGGTTAGTGAAGAAATTCTCATTTTTTTAATAAAATGAATTAAAGATAGTGACTTTGCCAAACAAACAGGCACAATAATTCAACAACTTCCGGCAAAAGAAGAAAGAACAACTGGTAGAGTATTTTTAAACTCTTGAGTATATAAAATAAATTTTTAGTAATGTTTTCCGCAACGTACAATAAAAAAGTGGATGGATTGGTCGAAAAATTCCTTAATAATAATCATGTATGTATTTAAATACCGTATTTACTCGATTAATTCCCATCCATTGAATAATTCCTCCTGCTACGGATGAGTTGAACAATAATCCCCCTCCCCAAATACCCTACTACACATTCAAATTTCAAAACTCGAATAATTCCCCTTTATTGAATAATTCCCCATTCCATGGATGGGTTGAAAAAATAATTGCTTACGGTATTAAATATATTTTTCATTTATAAAGGTTAAACTGACAATAACTAGAGCATTACCAAGAAAGCTCTCTCAAAAGTTTTATTGGGTTGAAGAGAATGATAAATATGGAAAACTTTTGGAGGTTCTCAGTCAAATCAACTTAATAAAGTCGAAAATTATTATTTTTGCAAACAATAAAAGCACTTGTAATAATGTAAATTGTTTAAATTTAATTTTAAAAGTTTGCCTATAATTAATGGCAAAGGAGATAATCTGTCGAATTAACAACCCAAATTATTTGAACGAGTATGAATGAGATTACTCGATTCAATAATTACTCGATCAATCGTCAGATCTTTAATAAATAACTTTATTTCCTAAAAATCTACCGGGTTTATTGTAAGGAAGAGAAAGAGGCGGGGGTTTAAGATCTATTACAAGAGAAAGTGAAAGCAGCGTCCCGGTAGCTCAGCGGTAAAGCACCTGTACGTGGTGAGCGAAAGAGCCTAGCAATAACTGCCAGGAGGTACCTGCCCGGGATTAAACTTTTACCTTGCTCTTACTTTGTGTAATTAGTCGTCAAAAGTTTAGAAGTTTTCCAGGAGAATTAATATAATTTTAGTTAAAAGCTCAATTGGAAAATGATAATTACAACTGTTTGTTATTTCATGCCGATGTTCCTGGTTCAAGAGATCATATTTTGGATGATTTTAAAAGTGGAAAAATTCGACTTTTAATTGCTTCAGATGCTCTTGCGAGGGGGATTGATGTTGAAAATGTTACACATGTTATTAACTATGATACTCCGGAAGGTCTTATATTCTTATTAAATTTCACTTCGGAATTTAAAACTTATTCGGCTCAGTCTTGGGGTTTATACAAGCTGACATCAAAGAACACTTTGCAAGTAGGGTGACAAGTCAGTCGGAAATCTGGATCCGATGTCGAACCGAAACTTTCGGATACACGGATCAGAACCGGCATTTTAATTAAAATACTGATGACTGTGTTGTTACGATAGGGTCGTAGTATAATTAAGGATACTAAGCAAAAAACATTTTTGCGCAGCAGGCGCACATTTTGTGAATTTAGGAAGTTAATATTTTAGATCTGGATCTGTTAACCTTATATTCAAACCCCTCGTTAGTGTGGATTATTTTAGATGGCCGTTTAAGGATATTGCGTATTTTTGTTTAAATATTCATTTTAGCCCAACAAAATTATCGTCACCGCGTTGGACGTACCGCCAGAATGGGTCGAAAAGGTTATTTAATATTAGCTAGAGATCATCAGGTAGAAGCCTTTTTCTGGCACATGATCCTATTTCTAGAGGTTATGTTAACATAAAAAAGTTAGATGTGTATTTTAGTAGTGCATTAGGAGGTAAAAGTTTAGGGAGGGCAAAGGATATATCAAACATACTTTAATCCGCTCATATTCACCGTTATCTCACCATATCCCCTTAATTCAATCCACAAAATCCCATTAACCCTTCAATATCGCTTCTGAGTACCTCACTCTACATCCTTTTTATCTCGCAAATTTCTCTACAAAAACAGCTTTACTTTACTAAATACACTTTGCCAAATACAAATTAAAGAATTTAAGTAAATAATATTTTGAAATAAATACGTAGAAGCGTTAGTAGTTGAATCAAATAAATCAAGGCTAAGAATAGGAGTTGGTTTTTCAAAAGAGGTCTTTGACTAGATTCTTAACATTGAGTCAAGAAAAGGTCTAGGCCAAAAATCAAAAAAATAGTCCATCCTAAATCCATCCTAATTTCCAATATTATATTTATTAAATTTACATGAAAATTATAGGATCATCTATAACTTTTGTTAATGATCTAACTAAATGTATTGTGGATTTGTATGACTTAGTTAATGGTCAAGGTGATCTGCCACAAGAGATGATTGCCCTTGTAGAAGATAAGAAGAAAAAAGAGAGAATGCCGCGTCCACATAAGGGTAGAAGTCAACTGAGTGCATTCACAGGTGGCTATTATGGTGAAGGATCGTCGCAATATTTCACTGAAGATCCAAATATGTATACTCAAGAAGTCGAAAAATATAATGAAATTGAGGTCAGAACCCATGACCCAGAATATTATGAAGAATGATTTTCTTTTCTAAGGGGTAGAATTTTTATAGGAAATCCAAATGCTTTTCCACTAAAATGAAGGGGAAGTAATTTTCTAAAATTAAACCCCAATTTATAACCACGTTCCCGATCCGAAAATGATTAAAAATAAAGCTTCTGAATTAAAAGCTTCGATTTTCTCCGGATTTTTTATCCAAAAATTTTTAACTTTCTCTAGAAAATTTTTCACATGCGCTCCAACCCGAATTTTAAATATATTTTGCTCCACAGACACTAACAATCTTAAAACGCCCAAGACAATAACATTCCACGAACGTTTGGAATGCAATTGCAGCAGTTTCGTCTCTACTTTAGAACATGCGTCCCATGCACTTTTATGCGTCCCATAAATGTCTGGATTAAAAGCTTCGATATTTATTTTCCGAATTTTTCCTGATTTTATATCCTAAAAAATTTCTGGAACAAAAAAAGTTTCTTTAAAAATTTTTCAATTTTCCATGCGCTCCGATACTCAGACCCCAACAATCTTAAAATGCCCGCGATACAACAGTCCATGAACGTTTGGAATGCAATTGTAGAAGTTTCTTAAAGATTTTAAAACAAAGGAAAAGCATTATTTCCTTAAGTCATAGATGGGATCTAAAAAACAAAACAATCTTTTATTATAATTTAGATCTTTACTCTTTTCATCATTGGCCTTTTATTGTTAAATCTTTTTTTGCTAGCTTTTGCTAATTTTCTTCCTTCATATTTTTTAATTCTTTACTTTCTCAAATTTTCTTATTAAAGTGTCCTTAAAACATTTCGTTTTTCCTATTAGAATTATTGCTAAGCAGAACCGAGCTGTTATCGGCTGCTTCACTTTTATTAGATAAACTTTTTATTTCGTGTAATCGGTTATGTGAATTACCAATTGTTAATCAAGTAATTGGTGATATATTTTAGGATTTGCAATAGCAGTTATCTTTTGTGTTTTTGCAATGTATACACATGAATAATTAAAAGACTCAAGCGGCAGCCAGTCCATGACTATTTTAATGTAATATAGCGGACAGGCCGACTTTTGCGGACCAAATTTTGCGTTATCGAACTTTCGGACCGACACTTGAGTAAAATATAAAATTTTAAAATTAAAAACATTTCTGCCAAAAAGTGTAAGGCAAAATACTCGATGACTCGTTTGAGAAGGGACACGATGGATTCGAACAGAACGAATCAGCTCCTTAATTTTGTCGGGCGACGAGATCAGAATCTTCAGAAAACAAGTTTTAGAAAACAATTAACAGAAACACAATTAAAATTATTTATTTATTTGAAATAATATCATAAGTGAAGTACCTCGGGGGAATATAGGCCGAGCACAAATGCCGGTCAACAGTAACTTTTTCTGGCAAAATGCTCTATTATGCCTTTCTTGTTTTGCAAATATACGAAAATAGGTTACAAAAAAGTCGGCATATTAGGCAAAAGGGAAATGCTAGGGACTCTTTTACTGTCAGAAAATTATAAATAATGACTGATTTTCTCAACTAATCTCTCTTGCCCTCAGATAATTTATATTGTTTCAATGGAGGGGGAGGTAGTAAAATTATTCATAATAATTTCTCTAAAAATTTTTTAATTTTAATTTTGAAATAAACGAGAGATGCCTTTCAGTTAGACGCAGAATTTTTTAAAATGTTTTTGACTTAAATATTAACAGAATCTTTTCTATAAGATCAACGGATAAAAAAATTTTTGGTCGAATTTTCCCCGAGATATGAATTTTCAAAAAACACAGCTAAAAATTTTAACGAACCTAAAAAAAGAAAATTTCTAAAATCAAAATAAACAGAAATGGGTCCAAAAATGAGAAAAGAATTGTGGACTTTCTTTTTGAAAATATTCCCTTGGTTTTAAACTTATGTACATCGTGAGAGTATTCGAAATGATTTATTTCTCAGATACCAAAGAATGAAAAGAAATCGAATTAAAAAAATTTCAAAGGCAACAGAAGCAGAGGAAAAGTTTTATGCTAATGTTGAATCAAGCATCTTAAAAGTATAAAATTTATAAATGTTTCAGAATTTATTCCGAACAAGTTTTCATAAGAGTTTCAGAATTTATTTCGAAAAATTTTGCGGAAAAGTTTGAGATACATCGTAACACCACTACACAACACATGGTTGACAAAATACCACTTTACAATTTGTGTTATATCTTTAACTTAGAAATCCCAAGTTTTGAACATTTTAAAATTTTAATCGGAAGAAAAAATTTAGAATTGAAAACAAATATGAAAAGTGTAAATATTAAAAATAGAAAAAGGAGTAGAAAACAAAACAAGTGAAAAAGAAACAGTAAAAACCCGAAAAAATATAAAAAAAACAGAAACACAATGCCTAAATTTCAAATAAGAAATTTAACAAAAATTTTAAAATTTTTACCTAAATACATATGTAAAAATACCCAAAATATGAAATAGTATGCAAATATGCACGAAAGTAACAAAATATGCACAAATATGCAATAAAAACCGGGTCTAAATTGCTCGAACCATTATAAAAACGTGTTTGAGCTTCCCCCTTCAAAGCATATCCGGATACAAATTTATGCATTTGCATGTTTTACCCAACCCTAATAATAACTTAAATCCCTTTTAATAATCTCCATTTACTAAAAGTTAAAAATGAAAAGAAAATTTTCAATAATCTTTGTTTTTGAATTCCTCTAGAGTTTTTTCATTAAACGAGCTCCATCTTCTACTTGTTCTCTGAATTAAGATAAAATTAAGATTAAATTTTTGAAGTGAAGTTTAATTAAAATCTGTTTAAAATCTCACAATGATTTCCCGAATCTTCACTTGAATAAACTGTGAATTTCTGAGGATGCTTTGGTTGACGTGAAGATTCACCACGCAATTTACGCTGTCGACGTCCTTAAATAGTAATGCAGAGATGGGTTATAGCTATTTCCTCCATTAGCTAGTGCAGTATGTTATTCGGCGACTGGGAGCGAAACAGCATCTTCAGTAGACCGGCCGGATGTGTTAGGACTTAAACATCTATATGCTTCCCAATCTTTTACCAAAACAATGGGAATACTTTTTTTTATTAAGTCAACATTAAAACTCTAGTTACTATAATTGGTTAAAATAACTCTCGTTCAGAAAAAATTTGACGTTTAAGCGAGTACAACAAAATGAGGTAGAACTTTTTTGTTTTTACGAACTGAAAAATCGAAGTACGACAGATTTATTAAATTAATTTTGCATAAACAATAGCAAACCTTTAGGTGGAAATTCAATCCAATCTAATAAAATAAAAATGATTACAGTACTATGAAATAAATACAGTAAATCTTCTAATAGAAGCACACCTCTAATATAAGCACACTACGAGGGGATCGAAAATAGAAGCACTGTGCTTCAAATGGAAGATTTACGGTATCTATTAACAAAAAATAATTGCGGAAAGTAATATTTTTGGTTAAAGGTGTTCCTCAACCCCGATTCACCTACTCATCTCCCCCACAAAAAATAAACGTCGAGCAACGCAGACAAAAAATAAAATCTCTAATCTACTCAAAAAAGGATTTTCTTAGTACCTTGGACAATAGTCTGTGCATAATCTTCATGAAAAATATGCTCCATTCGCCGATCAACATACAAATTATAATTATCCAACACATATAAATAATCTGTAGTAATTGTTTGTTCATAAGTGAGTAATTCACACTCGAATTCTTTTGACTCATTGTTAAAATTAATTTTGTAAGCATTTACCATATCATTTGAATGAATTGCTGGTGGACATGTCATTCCTATCTTTATATATTAAAAAAGTTTATTTTAATTTAATATATTATGTACAAGTCAGAACACTACGGAAAATAAAAGCTCAATTATTTAATAAGATCTTCAATAGAGATGTCATAAATAGAAATTTTTCTAGATATAACTTATCAAAATAAAATAAGCCTTAATTGGATCAAAACACATTAAATTTTAAAGAAACTCTAGACACCCAAACACACAAGCCTTATTAATACATTAAAAATATATGAATAACTACAGCCCGACATCACTATAGAAAGGTTGTAGGATAGTTGGAAATCCTTGAATATCCGGATCCGACAACCCTACACTATAGTGCATTCTACTTTTCCGACCCAGACCTAATTCATCAGGACCAGACCCCTATTGTACTTCCTGAACTTCCTTCAGTTTCTGGATACCATTTTTTAACCCAAGGTGTACAAGTCCGATTGTAGTTATTATTTTATTTTTTCAAAATAAGTCGGCGCAAATATCGCGGTGCATAAGTCGCTCGGCGCAAAAGTCGCTCGGCGCAAAAGTCATGATACCATATCCAGTACTTATTTCAGAAACAAAAATTGGAAGGGTATAAATTTTATAACATTCCTTACAATTTTATAATTTTTGTCATATTGAGGACGATGGGTGTGCTCAACATTTGAATATAAATCATCCGAAATGTTGTAATCAGGATCCACATGAATTTTCCCTCTACACTTGTCTGCACCTTTAACACTATATCTTGCACAAACCCAAAGGTCTCTTGAATGATGATAATAGATATTGCCATTATACTTGATTCCTGTCTTATTATAAGCTGTTTCTTTAAGTTCTATCTAAATTTTTAATGTAAGATTGTTTAAGGGAAAGGGCCTTTTAAATCTTCCCAAATTCGTAAAGTCTGGTCTAGTAGTAATGGGTCCTGCTTAGATTCAGCAGGACCCATTACCTTATTCGCAACCCCCTGGCACTTATTCGCAACTGAATTTTTCTGTACGTATTCAGATAAACTTTATTTATAATATACTTTTTATGCCAAAAATCGTCCTGTCACCCTTTGTTTTGAATATTTTGAAACCTTGTATCTCGAGCCTCAATCGCTTTCTCACAAAAGAAATGATACAATTACGCTTGAAGTATAGGGGCAATCGAATATATACGTTTCAAACAGAATCAGATATGTTTCGAGGGGCTAGGAATGTGGACTTAACCTCCTTCTATTTCAAAAAATGGATGAAAACTGCGAATTCTCTTTGCGAATGTAGGGAACAAACGGGTATATTAGTAGATTTGAATTTGAAGAGATATAAACTATAATATTAATATTTTTTCCTAACCTTGTAATCAACCAATAAAGTATATTCACCATTTGGACAAATTAAAGTTTTCACATAATTTGTTGATTTATATTGCCCGCTTCCTTCCACATCGTCTACATTACTATTAAAATTGGCTGCAAAATTTAGATTATCCGTATCTTTACATTTAATCATTATACTATTTATTTTTTGCTTAGATTCAGCAGGACTAGTAGGCCAAATAAAAATTAAAACACGAAGATTATTGAACAAATAAATCAAGTTCTCAAAAAAGTATTCTTCTCCTTCAACTTTTATGTATTTAATATATTTTGTAGTGTCTTTGCGAAGAATGATGTAGATTATTGTATCATTTTCCAGTATTTCTTCTATAGTGCCAATATCCGTCTTAAGGAATTTTTTAATTTAATAAATTATTAAATATTACATATGGTTATAATATGGTTATGTTTTATCCTTAATTATACATATATTTAATATTATGCAAACCCTTGTCATAATATATAATAAAGTCCCTTTATTAGATTTGTTTAAAGCTCCATGGGCAGTAAGTATTAAACTTGGCTAAATTTGTTTACCTTTTATACTTAGATGCTTAACCTAGCCTAAACATTTTTAAATACTAGCAAAATGTATCAACCCTTCCTTACACTAACTTTAATAAGCCCATAAATTGTTATTTTCAATGTAAAAGGGCCTGCATTTAGATTCTCAAAGTGAAATGTATCGTTTATGTCAGTCAATCTTGGATTGCCGAACTGATCTCCATTCAATTCCAATTTAAATCTTTCGTCCTCTTCTTTAGCCAAGCGTTTGTAATAATTTTCTCCATTTTCTCCGTTATCTCGCCAAGAAATTTTTACAAAAATGGAATATGGAGAAACAAAGTTAAAAAGTGAATTGAAGAAAATAAATAAAAAGAATAACGACATTCTCTAAATATAAATAAAAAATATAAATTGAAGATAAAATAATGATTTGGAAATGGAATAGTGGAGAGTAAAGGCAACTAAAGGTGGATTTTGCGTAAGAGGAAGAGAAATTTATTTGTTAATAATGTTATCCACGGACTCAAGAATCGATACTTCAATTTCACAAATTCCGACCCCGACCATAATTCTCAAAGTTTTTTATATTTATTCCTTCCCAGCTTATTTTTACACTAAATTCCCCAAGAAATTCTAAAAACAAGCCATGCTAATATGAAGAATTCAGGCAAATGACTAAGGATTTGTGAAAACAAAAGGAAAAGAAGATTCGGAAGAGGAAATGTCGTCAGAATTGTATTCCAAATTAAATTTCTTAATTCAAGAATTCGAATTCGATTTGTGGAAAGGTAAGCATTCGCGCTTCCTGGTATGAGAAGCACAAGTCATTCTTCGACTTAGAAGGTAATCCGTTAGCCGAACTGTAAAAGTCAGATTATTATTAAGAAAATTAAATTGTAGTGAGTATGCTAAGATATCACAGAAATTAATGCCCCAGAAATTAGATTGGATGAGATTCGATATTCTCGTTCAAGAATTAGATAACGAATTCAGTGTCCATCGGTCCAAAATTGTGAAACGATTCGAGGCTATTAAATTAAGATGCATGTCTCTGTATTGAGAAAATATTAGATTTTGGGACAATGTTAATTCTGATTGTGGAAATGGCTTTAAAGGTCGAAGATTCGAAAATTCTTATTTTCATTGCAGGGATTCCTGATGAGACAAATTATCTGCGCCAAATTTGTTCGCGATTCGTCGAACAAAATTATAATTCGGAATAGTGTACATTCAAACAATTATTGGAGCAATGTCGCAGCTAGCTCGCAACAAAAGAAGAAGCAAAGATTTTTGAAAATATTCAAGAAATGGTAAAATTAAACACGATTATTCATTTGAAGTAAATAATGTTAGTAAATTTCCTATTCAGAATCAGCAGATTATTCAGAATTCTAAAATGAAAAATGATTATTCGCAAGACAAATTCGTCAAAAATGACTATGAAAAAAAAGATTCAACCAAGGAAGTCAATTCAATAATATTCAAACAATAATTCCGATAATAAAAATAGAGTTAGAGAAGATATTCAATGTTCTAATAGTGGTTTTATTGGATTATTCGCAAGACAAATTCGTCAAGACAGACGAATTTGTCTGTATGAAATGTAGACATAAGTGGATTGGGTTGGAAATTACGAAGGAGAACAGGAAAAAGCCGTGATGTAGAGTAATTCGCGGTAGAGGACGAAAAGGTTAATTTAAATATATTAGTAGGCTGACGCTTTCAAGTCGGCTGACGCTTTCAATTTAGTTGTATCATATATCTCTAAATATTTATATTATATATATCACCTTATAATAAGTTGGGCGGATCCGGATATACGTATCCGTAAAAAGCTTCCGCAAAGTTTTGGTTCGTATCTCAAGTTTTAAATTGTTCATATCAGTGTGGTCCTTTCCAAATCACCAAAAAGGGGCATGGCTGCTCATAAAGGGCAAAACACACTTTATCCTTTGACATCACGCCCAAATTCCTCGACAATTGCTTTAAGATTTAAACATATTTCTTTTTTTTCATACCACAGGAAGAAAATTTTGAAAATTTGCAAGGACAGTCTAAGTTCCACCGATTATTGTATCAGAAATGTGCAAAATATAAAAGCCGCAACTGCAATTCTCAAGTAAATTTTGAAAAAATTTGAAACCATCCTATTTTACGCAATCCGCAATGGTCGTTAGAGCAATAAGGCGCCTAACAATCAGGGTTGCGTCGCAATTAAAAATTTTTTTTTCGTAATCGTAATTCGAAATTCAAAAAAAAATTTCGGAATAGTAATTCGTAATTTAAAAAAAATTTCGTAATCGTAATTCGTAATTTAAAAAAAATTTTGGAATCGTAATTCGTAACTCAAAAAATGCCGTAATTCGTAATTTAAAAAAAATATTTAAATTAAACTTTTTGTCCTCTACCGCGAATTACTCTACATGACCTGCTATTATTTTAAAATTATTATACGAATCAGAGCCTAAATTCTGGACTTATCTCAAATTTCGACACCGAACTCTAATAATAGAGTGACAGAAAAAAATAAGGCAGTTATGTTTTCCTAATATAAATTTAAAAAAAGTTACAGATTTAATTAATTTCCACTTTTCAGTGAGTCTATTTTAGAGAGTGAACGACTTTTTAAAATTCTCTAAAACACTACCAGATATTTTTTCAATACATTCATTTTAAAAGAGTGTCTATCATAGAGAGGGGTTCCTAGATAGCCAAAAGAAAGTCTCTTTAAAAGAGTGTCTCTTCCTAGGGAGCATATCTTAGAGAAGAACTCTTTCATAAGAGCTTATTTTAAATAATAAATGTGGAGAGTTATAAAAAATAAAATTAAAAAATAAAAATAAATAAAAATAAAAAAAAATAAAAATAAATGAATAATCATTATTTTAAAAATATTTAAATAGAGCAGGCACGCATATGTAAAGCAAAATAACTCTCCTAAACAGCGCCTCTTTCTTGCCTTTACTCCTCTCTAAAATTCGACTGTCTTAAGAATCAAGACAGAATATCACCTTTAAATAAAGTTTAAATAAATATTTGGCTATTATTATGGATTTGCAAATGTTGATTAACATCAAGAAAGGATGTTTTAATTGGCGTAATGTAAAATCTCTAGATATCCTGTACCGCTAAGTGATTATAAGGATTAATCCAAGTGATTCATTCTAAATTGGGATTCTAGTGAGGAATTTAATTCTCTAAATACTCTCTTTCATAATGCCATAATAATTTATATATTAATCCAATTCTAATTAAATCCCTCATTTCAAAATAAAGTAAAAAAATTTTTATTTTGTAAGGCCGTCGAAGTTTCTTCACAGTCTAGCAAATAAAACGAAAATAAAACTATCAGTCGGAAGTTGGATTATTAATGCAGCTTGCAACAAATTTATCTCTTAGCTCTCAGAATTAATCCCCACCATTTTAAATATTTATTTATTTATCAGCAAACCACAGGTATTTTAAAATACATTAAAGTGGTGCATAAAATACATTAAAATATCCAAAATACATTAAAGGTTTTTGGATATTTATTAATGAGTAATGTTTTTGGAAAAACGAATCTTTTTAATTAAAACAAATTTTTTGAGTTGATCAGTTGGGTGATCACCCTGTTGAGGGGATAAAGACGTGTAATCGATAGCTTTATTAAGAAATAAAGATAGTCGCTAACGGAGAGGCTAATCCAATATACATTAATAGAGAAAAAGCGATATTGATTAAACATATACATACATACATGTAGAAATAATTGATTTACTTGACTCTACTTTTTTAAAAAATTTAAAATAATGTTTGACAAAACAAAAAAATTGTTTTTATTTTTGATGTTTGATTTGTTTCATTTCTTACTTCATTTTTATTTCCTGCGAGTGGCGATAGAGAGCGTAATTTTGAAATAACCGGGATCCGAAACACGGAAATTTCCCGGGCAAATGTGGCAGGGTCCCTAAGAAAATGCTAATTCCCAAGTTTTTAAATAAAAATTCGGTAACAAAAGTAATCTCCATCATACACAGAATGCAGATACGTTTTTAAATTGACACTTGTCAAATCCTGTCTCCTACTACAGCTTTGAGTGCTAAAAGCAAAAACCTAATGCTAATTGTTAAATTTCCTCTCTCTTTCATAATGACATAATAAGTTATATTTATTTAATTCTAAATTAAATCCTAACTTCAGAATTAAATGAAAAAATTATTTCGAAAGGCCGGTGAAGATTCTTCATAGACTAGAAAACAATGTGTTGGATGTTGGATAGTTGAAGTAGTTAGCAACAAATTCTTTCTGGATCAAGCCCTACCATTTTAAATATTTATTTATGAGTAAAGTTTTTGGAAAAACGAATTTTGTCAAATTTAAACATAACAATTTATCTACGTTGATCAGTTGGGTGATCACCATGTTGAGGGGATAAAAGACGTGTTATCGATAGCTTTATTAAGAAATAAAGATAGTCGCTAACAGAGAGGTAATTCCATAGTCATTAATAGAGAAAAAGCGTTATTGACTTTAAATTTAAAAAAAGGTAAAAAATAAATTGATTAAACATATTTAGAAATATTTGATTTACTTGACTATAATTTTTAAAAAAATTTGAAATAATGTTTGACAAAACAAAAAATTGTTTTTATTTTTGATGTTTGATTTGTTATTCATCCGTTAAGAATATTCCGGTTCGGGATTAATATTTAAATTTTGACAAACAGTTCGAATTATTTAACATTTGCATAGGTAAAGTACAGGAAATTAGAATTTTTTATAAGGAAAATTAGAATTTTGATCAATTTGAAACATTTGAGAAAGAAAAATAAGAGTTGCAAAAAGAACTTATAGGCGAAACTTTGCTATTTTAAAGGTTATCCATAATCTGGTTGAATTTGGGTAGTCGGGGTCGCTTCGCGCTAGTTTAATTTCAAAAGGAAAAAGACCTGTGCAAAAATGCGTTAACGCCAATTTTTCAAATTTTTAAGACATGCCAAAAGCGAAACGCCAAAAATTGGCAAAAAAAACAACAAACAAAAGTCTGATTTCATGCTGGGGTTTTAAAGCTAATATTTTCGGTTAAAGACGATTCCGTGCCACCGTTTCAATGCAAATCAATCCCGTGCCGGCACGTTTACGAGCCAGTTTGTTTCCGTGCACACGGTTCTGTGCCAGTTATAAAAGGCATAATTATCTACAAAAAATAAATTTTTTACTCATATGCAGATTCCGCACACTTAACTAAATAATGGCAAACAGAGTTGAGCGTAAGAGGCTATCGTAAAAACGCAAAACGCAAGGCTAAAATCAACGCAAAAAAGCAAAACGCAAGAACGCAAAATTGGGAAAGTTTTTTTTAAATTAAAAGCCATTAGCTAAAAGCCATAAAGCTAATCTCAAATAATGGCTATTGTGGCTAACCTCAAATAATGGCTAACCACAAAAGGGTACAACGCAAAGTCATAACTAGCTGAAAAATTGCTGGCCCTTGTCAACTTTGCTACCAAGCTCCCTAGCTCATTAAGTGAAATCGTTTAACCGGTTAATACCGGCTTTGAACAACTCTAGTTGCTACTCTACTCTATTGTATAAAAAAGCCAAAAATTCTAAAATTAAAACAAACAAAAAATTTTTTTGTTTTTGAATTCCTTGTGATAAAGTAAAAAAAAAATTTTTACCTTCTAAATTTAGCTTTCCAATAATTTTAATTTACTTACAAATTTATTTGCTCAATGATAACCCTCAACATTAAAGCAAATTTTTGTACTTTTTTATACCGATTTATACTAATTTCTACTTAAAAATCTGTACTTTGAAATTAAGTAGAATCCAAAAGATCTATTGCTCTTTACCTGGCATTATTATAAAATGCTTTTAAACTTTTACCAAAAGATATCACTTTAAGTATTTTAATTAATATTTAAAGTAATAATACATTACATTCCTTATTACGTTTATAAGGATGGAACGGGCTTGGAAAAAAGTTGGGTCGTGTTTCGGGTCTAAAAAGGGCTCTGGTCTAGTTTAATAGTCCAATGAAAGTTTATTAATCCAATGAATGTTATGAGTCCAATCAAAATTTTTAATCGAAACAAATAGACCTAGCCAGCCTTGGGAGTTCTAAAAGTTATCCCTAACAGGCGTTCTATCGAGACTCTTCTTTATTATTCAAAGAATCCTTAATCACATAGATTCTTCTTTAATTATACTCATACTTGTCGTTGTTCTCACCAAATTGGTCCGGGGTTTCCAAGCTCCTTCGAATAACAGCGAAATATAAACTCATGTGTAGAGCCCGGACCGTACCGCACTACAGCCGAATTTTTCGGTATTTATCGGTATTCCATACCGTTCTACGGAACGGAATACGGAACGGTAAAATTTTGAATTTTATCGGTATTTTTCGGTATCGGTATTACGGTACGGAACGAAATTCCGGGCTCTACTCATGGGAAATGTGTCCAATAATTTTAATTTTTTAGAAAAAAATTTAATCAAATGGCTTCACTAAATAATATTTTTCTTGTTCTATTTTTATTTTCAAATTTATTCATATTATTTCAATTTTCGTCTTGTGGTTGTAATAATCCACGTTCTTGCGATCAGAGGGAAAATGTGTGTTGTCTAGGATATGTGTGTAATAAAGCACATAAATGTGTTAAAATTACATATTGTATTGAGGAAGATGCACTTTGCGATGGAAACAGAAAGTGTTGTAAAGGCTACTGTTGTGAATCACATCAATGCAAAAGATGCTAGAAAGTACAGAAATAACTGAATTTAAAAATTACATTCAAAATGATAACAATTTCTGTCAAATTTTCTTTCTTTTTTAAAAAACTTTTTTTAAATTTGTTTTTTCCTTTCTACTATTTATGAACAGAATAATGTTTTAATTTCACTGAAATTTTGATAAAAATTTTCATGCATTTCTAGTATGAATATCAAAATTTTAATAGAGCCTGTTCCTGAAAACGTGGGACAGATTTCTTCATTTTTAGCGCGGCAGGCGAGCATCTTAAAAATTTTGGAGTGCCACAAGGCCAACTTTCTTATGCTTTGCGGCGGAATTGAAATTTTTGAGAATTTTAGACAACAACCAGCCAGAATTACTCCTATTTGATGACAAAAATTTGAATTTTTGACAAATTTCGAAAATTGAAAATATCCACAAAAAATTAAAATTAAAATAAGAAAAATAATTTAATAAATTAATTATACAGTGAGGTGCAAAAGTTTGGAACATTTACTTGTAAATTGTTTAATCAATAATTTTTCATTCAAAAAATACGTTCTATATAGCAATCGAAAGCTCTATTCGTATCTCAGTTGACGTGTTTCTGCATTTTTCATGAAAATTGGCCGAGATATGCGGATTAAGCCGGATATCCCAAATCCTATATCCGCGGAAAAATTTTTCGGAAAAAATTTAACAAACCCATTTGATAAAGCATATTTTTGTGAGTATTTATCACAAAACAGCTTAGCAATATCTTTTTTCGGAACGGAGATATGATTTTTTGAAAATGACATTTTTCGCCTATTTTTGCAGAAAATTCAATTTTTAAGGGAAAAATGCCATTTTCAAAAAATCATATCTCCGTTCCGAAAAAAGATTATATGTAAATTAATGTAAATTAATGTAATTAATGTAAATTATTATTAATTATATGTAAATTAATAAAGTTAAAATAACAAATAATCTTGCCATAGATCTTGATTTGGGTTGAGAACCTTGACCAGATTTCTTTATCTTGAGTCAAGGAAAAATCATGGTCTATGTCAGATTTAATACGAACTAGTATTTAGATATTTTGTCGTCAGTTTAAACATGTTAAAATTTTATTTTTACATTGAACAGAAAGAGAAAATAAATACAAATTTTAATGAATCATTAATACAAAACTAATTTAAATTTAACGTTTCCCTTAATCATATCATTAGACATGAAAGTGAAAGAAATATAATTCTGATCATCTGACAAAAGAAAAATGTTAAACAAAAATTAAAAATAAATTCCAATTTTGTATTAATGATTCATTAAAATTAATATTTATTTTCTCTATCCGTTCAATGTAAAAATTAAAATTTTAAAATGAACGTTTATAGTGTCAATAAACACTATTAAATCACATTTTTTATTGGTACTTATCGGTTATACGCCCATAAAATGAGTGCCACCCAAATTTGATCGGCTGTAACTTTTTGAAGCTTGATCCAATTCAAATAAATCATATATCGAAAGCCCTCGATAAGAGGAAACTTTTTCCAAATTAATGGATCAAGTCTACTCGTTTAAAAGTTATAGCCCGATAAATGTAAAAAACGCTAAATAACTGGACCTATCTTGTTATAAATTTTAAATGAGTGATCAGACTTGATCTTTGTTATAGAAAAAGATACTGCTTATCGAGAGCTTTCGGATGATATAAGATATATTTGAATTGGATCAAGCATCAACAAGTTAAAGCTAATCAAATTTGGCTTGCACGCAGTTTGTGGACGTATAACCAATAAGTACCCTTATTTTATATTTTATTTATCCAAAATATATTTTTATTTAAAAAATTCCAGTTTTTTTTATTTTTAATTTATTTTCAGTTTGTTTTTGTAATGAATTTACTTTTTATTTTATTTTTATTTATATCGTTGAATGAGGTTTTGTTGTCCGGCACGGTTAATCTTGCCCAAAGAAAGACCAAATGGAGAACTGTTTTTAGCAACAAAACTTGCTCTACCGAAACATTCCCATGCCCCGAAATTTTGAATTTGTTGAAGAAAGTAAATAAATGTAATGGGTAAGTTTGGGAATTTTGAATGAATTAAAATTAATCAGACGGGTCATTTGGAAAGTTAATAATTATAAAATTGAGCTAGAATAATCGGAGGTGTTTGAATCCAGAACTAAAAAAGTAGCAAATCTGAAATTTTAGAAAATCTTAGAAAGTTGAAGAGGTGCCTCAATTATTACATAAAGTGGTTGACGCGAAATAGGATCTTGGGTTTTATTTTGATGACCCCAAGCTCTCATCCCCGCAATTCGTTTGATGCTGGATTTATCTCTTAAATCCGTTTCACTGCCTCTAAAAAATACCTCACCGGATTCTCAAACCAGATTTCTTAAACGGGGACAAATTACACAAATATATCTTTAAATCTATACTTTCTAATAATAAATTATAATTTAAAACAGACTCATCATCTGTTACCCCTCCCTCCTCTCAAACGCTTATTTCACGGAAAATACAAAGTTAAACAATCGTTTTACTTTTAACGAAACAAACACAACAAGGATTTGCGCCAAATGTATTGAAGGGAAACAGTGTAAAGGCCCGGATGGAGTTGAAACCGAATGGAGTGGTTTTCGAGTGTTTTATGATAAAAAAGAGAATAGTCTTGAAGTAAATTTGGATATTTTTGGGAAAAGGTATGTGTGAAAAATAAAGTCTTTTTAGATACCCTAAATTAGGTATATCTCAATTTAAGATTGGATTTTTATTCTGCTTCGCTGCCCACTGATTCTTGTAGGAGCATTTTAGGATTTTTATCAGCTCCCCTAGCACAACCATATCCTTAAAATTGTTACTATTTTTTCTGAAATTATACACGTGTTAAGTTCTTCTGCAAAATGTCATTCTCTTGCAAATTAGAGGTGTCATTTTAATAATAGTCATACAATAAATGATTTTTTCAGATCAATGGGGTTATAAATTAGTTTAGATTGCATGTAAATAATAAAAAAGGCAATAAAAATATTTTTCAATAGAAATACTCTCCATATTAATGGATCGACTGCAGTCGATTTTCTTCAGGCATTATCAGACAAAAATCTTATATGTACTTTTATTAAGAAATTTGTTTTTAAGTTTATAATTTAAGCAAAAATAAGAGAACAAAGCAATGTAGACGGAGTATTTTGAAGAAAGAGTTGATGGGGCTTGGTTAGAAGATTATTTGGGGGTTTTGGCATTGAACATTGATTTGGGTATTGAGGTTCCTGAAATGAATCGAGATATTGCTTTTGGAATGTTGTACCGGCGAGATTACCCAGTTAAATGTCAAAAAGAAAAGGTAGAAGAGAATTTATTTTTTGTATAATCAAATGAACAATAATGTAGAGAGCAGAGTGTGCCGGATTATAAAATCAATCCAAGACATTTTCGAATCCAAGACATGATCCAAAATCTTATCCGTCTTCTTTATCTAAATGTACATCCTTTGAGCAGAGGGGTAAAATGTTATGCTTGGGTTTTATTTATGACATTTTAGTATCTAATGTAGAAAGTTACAATGAGCAGGATTAGAAAGAGAGAAGCGGATATTAGGAATAGAGCCTTGGGTATATGAACAAATTAAACTGACACTATTTATTCTATCACATTTCATTTTATGTTTCAGAAAAAAGTTACGACAAAGGCAATGATTATAAAATCGAGTACGGCCATCAACATAAAACCTAAAGTCGGGATAACTTCGAAAATAAATAATATAACGCTAATACCTAAGAAAACAAGAGCAACAACCTCTGTTACAACGGTTAAACCTCGTTCAAGTACTGCTTTCGCTCCGATTGTAGGTTTTATAATAAATTAATTAAGGATTTTAGCTACTATGTCCCAACTTCCTCTACTGAGCTATAAAACACTTAGCCCGAACTTAACACCCCAAACGAGCTATATATTAAATAATATTTTTATTGCAGGATCAGTGCAAATTCTTTAACAATGCAGAATTGATCGAACGATATGCCTGCAAGTAAGTTTAAGAAACATTAATATTCCACGGATGGGAGTACCAGAAATTGATGAAAATTCATAATATCCTTCATAATATTCATAAAATCCTTTTATTTATATATATTCATTAATAATTTTAATATTTTTAGTTGCGCTGACTTATCTATGCGAGAACTTAATGTGTATGTTATTTCTTTAAATATACACGAATATTTTTTAAATAGAGATTTTTTACGATGAGATAAGCATAAAAAACACTTTATCGGAATAATGAGTCTATATTGGGCCTATTCGAACCTAAAACTATTTGCAGCGTATCTTGAACTTTTTTAACCTATTTTAGCTTTTTTTCGAACTTATTTAGGTACCTATTATCGGTTTCTTGGACCTAAAAAAGCTTTCTACTAATAAATTTAATAGCTTGCAAGAGGAGCTTATAATCCAAAATTACTAAAGCATTGTTTAGAGTAGAGATCGGAATTTTTTTCCGTACCGTATTACCGACTGTAATACCGATAAATACCGAGAAATACCGACAAATACCGATGTTTTTCATCGGTACCGTATTCCGTACCGTATTTTTTTTCAAAATTTTTCCGTACCGTATTCCGTACCGTACTACCGATACGGAATACCGATAAATACCGAAAAATACGGCCGTAGTACGGTACGGTCCGATCTCTAGTTTAGAGTCAAAAAAGTCAGAGTATTGTGTTTGGGTGACTCCTTAACTAATTAGGGGAACCCAAATAGCTATTAATAAAGTTTAAATTTTTTAAATAAAATTTTCATTTCAAATTTTACAAAACAATCTAATCCAGGTGTTGTGAAAACTACCATAAATGCCTTTCGAAAGTTAACGATATTATCGACAATAATTGTACTTTCTCCTCAAACATGTACTATATTTCAATTAATGTATCCAACTACGATTGGAAGTGTAATGAATGTTTGCTATTTGAAAATAGGCATTGCCAACATGAACAGTGCTTGTGTGATAAGTAAGTGTTGAGGAGAGGCAATTGTAAAAATCTGCGGAATTTTTTGTCCGGTCAACTTTACAATTGTCAAAAAATCATAAGATTTTTTGACAACCTCAAAATTGAGCCTACTCCCCCCTATGGTTTTTTTTATTTTCGAGGACCTATACTCGGCCACCAGGCATCGCCGGAAAAGAAGAGTGGTACCGTTCGACTCAGCTCATAGTGACAAATCGAATTATGGATCCTATAACAAAACTTTTCCACCGGTATACTATACTATATCCAGCTTAAATTAAAAAAATCCATTTTTAGGCAAGTTATTGAATGTTGGTCTCGAATCCCCGCTCCAAAGCATAATAAAGACGAATTAGTTAGCTGCAAAGCAAAATTTATTGATGAAGTCAAAGATAATCCAAAGTTTCCCATTGTTAATGTTACCAAGATTCGCCGAAATAATGATAAAAGTTGGGAGAAACTAGATAAGATTGAAAAGGAAATTGACACGAGAAAAAATGATTGGGCGACTATTGAATTTGTTGGTGAAACCCAACAGGCGGCTATAAAATATTTTGATGACATTGATTTGGCATATGATAAAATGAATTCAACTTTGTATGAAGCAGCATTTAAATTAAATTATGCAATAAATAAAGCTGAAAAATCCAACGATGAGGAAGATTTAGTGGAAGTAGAAAATGCTCTTGAAGAATTTTTAAAAACTTTACAGGCTGCAGTGACTTTTGATAATGAATACCAATGGGCTTATACTTCTATACTTACTGTTCATTTAAAAATAGATATGATTGTTGATTTGGCTAAGAGCAAATTGAAATAAAATTTTTTAAATTTATTTATTGATATAATTATTTAAGTAAATTTTCTCCCTTTTAGGAAAGTAACCTTTTTTTAAGAAACCTTTTTATATAAGGCAGCAGTGTGGTCCTTTTGCCTCGTTTTAGGGTGTTTTTTAACAATTAAAAAACTAATAAATCCACCTAAACTATACAGGGTGACAAGAAAAGTTAGGACAAACTATTTATAGCAAAACGTTATTCAAAGTAAAGATACTGTGATCAAATAAAATTTAAATGATAGAGAAATAAATAAACTATATTAAGAATGAATCACTTTGTTATGCCGAAAAAGAAATACTATTATATTTCCTCTCGTTTCTCTTCTCTTATTTTGACCCCATACATTAATTTCTCCTCTCCTTATATTGTAAACCCCACATTCCCCCATTTTAATGTTCATTCGTTCGTTCGTTCATTAGTCTGTTGTTATTTTATTAAAGAGAAAAGTAAAAGACTTTATTTGTGTGTTTGGTGAAATTAAGTAAAAAGGTTAAGGACATAACCCGTTAAGTCCTACAACTTAGTTCAGTCACAATTAAAAAAATTTTTTATAGGGATGATTATTTAATGTTTGCTTATTTAGATGATCAAATAAATAAATTTTGTTTAAAAGCTCAATTTAAAAAATCAACATCCCAAAGGACAAAAATACAGTTTAAGGAACGTTTATTTAACTGTCAAAATTCTGTGACCCACCGGAAACACTATTAGTGTGGGTTAATCACAGATAATACATATAACTGAGTGGATGCTGTAAATCATAAGACATTAAGTTCCCAATTAAAATTAATACAAAAAAAGAAGAAAGTTTATCTAATAAAAAGTGAAGCAGCCGATAACAGCTCGGTTCCGCTTGGTAATAAAACTAATTGAAAATGGAAGCGAATTTGAATAATGAATAGCAAAAACCGGAGAATTTAAGGGAACTTCGAAAAATTGAAAAATTAAAAAAAATTATAGATGAGGAAAGAATTAGCGGCAGCCTAACGAAAAAGATTAAACATTAAAATAAATTAAAAATGGAATAATTCCAAATTATGGTCCGTTTTTTGTTACACCCAAAAAAGATGACAGTCTGCTGGTGCTTTATTAATATCCACCCCCCCCCCCGCCTATTTGAGTCTCAGATTAATTTTCCTTTTTTACTGGCAATTATTCTTTCTCTCACAAATTTAAATTAAAAAGCAAGTTGAAAGGGGAAAAATTAAAAGTAAGCTTTCAACTTGCCTTTTAATTTAAATTTGTGAGAGAAAGAATAATTGTCAGTAAAAAAGGAAAATTAATCTAAGACTCAAATAAAGGTGGGGGATATTAATAAAGTACCAGTCTGCTTTATGAAATTTCTAATATCCCTAAGGTTGTTGAATATAATACATGCCCCTCTTTTTAGAAAAATATTTAGATATCCCGTTAAAAACTACCCCCTAAAAAAGCAAATTATTCGTTATAATATTCATCGTCATGGATTCTCTCTTCATTAGGTTCACTATAATTTTCTATTTCATGCGTAAACATGTTTGGATCCCCAAGAAGAAAATGTCGCGATTCACCAAGATAGCTACTATATGGATCTAATTGACTTCCACACATTTGTTGACTATAATGCGATTCCTCTTTATGTTTCAACTCATTTACATGGTTAATCATCTCAGCTGGCATGACAATCATCCTTGGTGGCATATTCTCGATTGAGTTATACAGATCCATAATAATTTTAGTTTGTTCATTAACAAAGGTTATCGATGTTCCTTTATTTATTAAATATAGATTAACAAATTTAATATTAGTGATCGGCTTGGATCTGAATCCTAATTTTGATTTTTCTTGGATTCTAGGGCAAGATCAAGGCAGTTTCTGAGTTTCATGAATTTTTCAGGATACTAATTTTTTCTTGACTCAGTGTTATAAATTGTCAAGGTTGGCAAATGAAATCGAGAGTCGAGTACAGATCAAGCTTTATTAGTTTTAAATTATGGGATTAAAAGTGTGGTGAATAAAAATGATATTAAGTGATTTGAACAGATAACTGTTGATATTAGGAGATTTGAGGAGTAAAGTGGATATTGTAAGATGAAACTATGTGAATGAGTAGCCGAATATAAACCCGTCTCGTTATATTTAGTCAAATCTCCAATTACAAAATAAAATCAAGGCCTCATGGAATAAGTTTTTCAAAACCCTATATCTCTAAATAATATCAAAAAACCTTCTCGGCCCATTCGCGCAGTACGTCCAATACGGTGAACATAATTTTGATATGCTAAAATGAGTATTTAAAAATACAAGAAATTTTTAAATATCCCCTCTCCCTAAAATGATCCAATCGGAGCACATAATTTCTCCAGCACATAATAAAAGATTCGTCATAAATCCAAATCTACAGGATTAAGTCTTCAGCCCTGGGAATCAGACACACTGTCTACAGCGATGCGGCGATCATTAACTCGATTAATACCTTTTTTTTGATTCAATACTAGAGAGTCTTATCTTTATCTTATATTATACTAGAGATTCTATATCCAATACTATCATTTCAACTGTTTCGATAATCAGAAACCATGTATTCATGGATTAGGGTTGACATTTTTCCAGTCTCTCTTATATATGTAGAGTAAGGTTGGCGGATCCGGATATCCGGATCCGAAAAAAGGCCGGATATCCGGAAATTTTCGGTTCGGATACCGGATCCGGATCCGGATATCCGAAATTTTCGGTTCGGATATCGGATCCGGATCCGGATATCCGAAATTTTCGGTTCGGATATCGGATCCGGATCCGGATATCCGAAAATTTCGGTTCGGATCCTAGAATTAGGGAAAAAGGAAGAAATCTTGCCCAATGGCCTTCCAAATTTCTCAAAATTTTCGCCTGCGGCGCTGGTAAATGAACAAATCGGGTAGCCCAGGCTTCTAAAATTCTCAAAATTTTTGCCTGCGGCGCTGGAAAGGAACATCTGGTAGTCTAATCTTCCAAAATTCCCAAGATTTTCGCCTGCGGCGCTGAAAATGGAAGAAATTTGGCTTCAGTTGCTTCCAAAATTACAAAAAAATTTCGCCTGCGTCGCTAAAAAGTGAATATTTTGGCCTACTACCTTCCAAAATTACCAAAATTTTCGCCTGCGGCGCTGTCAGTGGAAGAACTCTGACTTAAGGACCTCCATGTTTCTCAAAATTTTCGCCTGCGGCGCTTAAAAAGGAAGAAAAGGGGTTTGTTTGTACGATAACTGAGGATTTACCTCAAAATATCTCATTATTCTCTTAATCCCACGATCCCAGCTATCAATTTACCAAATTCAAAAATATAGAAATAGCCGATGTATCTACTACTTCCCCCAAATCCACTAAATTCTCACAAATCATCAGATAAACTACAAAATTTTCCACACATTGATTACACCTAGATAACTGTTAAGCATAAATTCCCTCGATAACAATGTTAATCCCCAAATTCAATCATAATTGCTCCTAATCCCTTTATATCCTCCTTAAGACTCACCTTTTCAGCGCCGCAGGCGAAAATTTTTAAAATAAAAATTTCGGTTCCGGATCCGGATATCCGAAAATTTCGGTTCGGATATCGGTTCCGGATCCGGATATCCGAAATTTTCGGTTCGGATACCGGATCCGGATCCGGATATCCGAAATTTTCGGATCGGATACCGGATCCGGATCCGGATATCCGAAGATTTCCAACTATCCGCCAACCTTAATGTAGAGATGCACCTGAATATTTTACCTTCTTTCCTATAGTTCACCATAGAAAAAAATGTTGCATGCAATGAGAGTATTACCGCGATATGCATAAACCGATTTATAAGCGTCGTGAAATTTAATAAAAACGAATTGCAGAAAGTTGCAAGAAAACAAATGAAATACCAACCTGCAGGAGCATCATAGTTAATAACATGTGTAATATCCCCAATATCTATCCCCCTCGCTAAGGCGTCAGATGCGATTAAAAGACGTATTTCTCCGTCTTTAAATTTCTTCAAATTTTTCTCTCTGTCCTTTGGACCGCCAACATCGCCATGAAATGCCAAACATGGGTAACCTTCTTTAGTCAATTCATCTTTGAGCTAAAATTTTATCGTAGTTCAATATTAGTATATTTGGACCATGGAGGAATTCTATTTTTATGAGTATAAGTACAGGATTTGAATTTACCGTAAATGCTGAAATAATGTCCCTCTCTCAAATAATTACCCCCTCCCTATTAATTACTCCCTTCATCGAGAGATCGAAAATATAATTACCCCTCCTAAAAATAGTTATAATTAGACTGCTTAAAATGCTCAAATAATTACCCCCTTTCTTATAATTACCCCCTCCAGCGAGAGGATGAAACAATAATTACCCTGGGTAATTATTTTAGCAAATACTTTATGTTCTGTTTTCCAAAGCCTAGCTTTTATATCTGGTTGGTACAGCTTCCGTACTATCTCCCATGCGTCGGAGTTAATATATTTAAAAAATTTACTTGATCACAAGTGTGTTTTTTGTTTGAAAAAACAACAATTTTAGGATTGTTTATCTTGATTTGATCAATTTCTTCCTTAAGCTTTTTATATTTCAAAGTTTCTGTAACCCAAATAAACTTTTGACGAAGATTTGGCGGTAATTTTCTGGTTATTGTCAGTTTAACCTATATAAAAGAACATATAATTTTGTAAAAAATATTGAGGCCTGACAAAATAACTTCAGTATTATAACAAGAAAGCAGTATTTTCTGTCGTTACCCTCTATAGTGGATTGTAAAAAAGATCTATTAACGTTGATCCCGTAAAAAGAATTCAGGAAGCAAGCAATTCTGCAATCCTGAAAAGCCAATACTTGAAAGGAGTATCTGCTTTGTTAGATTATTGCATCTTGTTCTATTTATTCTTTTCAAATGATCATATAATTCTAATAATGTAAGGATGATTCACCCAACTCATTATGGTGAGTAAGTCATGGTTGGAGGATAACTGACTCCTTGTATGTTTGAGAGCTCACTGTGAGATGAAACAAGCTCGAAAAGGTCTAAGCTCGTGGGGACGGCATACCATCTATAGAAATGATAACTTGCCGTCGGAAGTCCGCAACATTTACTCGAAAGGGCTGACGACTCCTTACACCCACTTTCATAACTTCTACCCAACTCACTTAGGCGATCGTTTTCTGACATAGTGTATAATAAAATAAAAATGATAACAGTAGTAACCCCACCCCCTCTGACCCAACTGTCCCATTTGAAAAAATGGGGGTTGGAGGAAAGGGGGTGATTGACAAATGGGGGTTGGAGGAAAGGGTGTGATTGACAAATGGGGGTTGGAGGAAAGAGTGTGATTGAAAAAATGGGAGTTGGGGGAAAGGAGGTGACCTTGGTCACCTCCTTTGAAGTAATTGAGGTACCTACCCTTCCGTCCCCAAAGAGAATAATGGGAGGTGTGGGAAGGGAATAACTTTGGCAAGCTATTGCTAAAGAAAATGTGCGGCGGATGAGGAAAGATCAAGGGGAAAGTTGGCAAGTTTGCCGCTCCCACTAAAAAATCTCTCTACTGTTCCGCTTATATAATTTGGTGATTTTGTGGTATATGGCGGCAAATCAAAGACAAACCTAAGGATTTTAAATATTCTTCCGCTAATATATTTCCCTGCACCCGGGAAATTTTAAAGTGACAAGTTGTTTGATTGACACTTGAAAAGTACAAGTGATAGTATTTTTTTTATAGATTTAAAAAATTTTAAAATTTCATACTTCAATTTAAGATTAAAAAATTTTCTTAAAAAGTTCAAAGTGAACTATTTAAAATTGGGTGTGAATTCAAAACGTAAATTTCAAAGGTCAATTGGTGGTGATTAGAAATTTAAAAATATTTTAAAGAATAAAATAAAATTAATAATTAATTTAAGTAATTAATTCAAGACGTATTTTCTATATTCTTTTAACAAAATAATTAAAAATTTTGTTCAGTAATTAATTTAAATATATTCGATTATATAACTACCTAACTTTGTCTAACATTAAAGTTCTATTCATAATTTTACTTAACCTAATTTATTAATATTTATATTATCTTCATCTTATAATCTTATTTATTCTAAATTAAATATGGTGCATTTTCCCTTTGACCCACGGACAGTAGGATACGATGACCATCATGCACCTATAAGTCAAACAGGTGGAGGAGCTGATGAAAATTATTACTATTTTCGTGGACTTAACCCGTATCAGCGTGGATACGGGAGACAAGCAGGCGGGGGTGTTGGAGATGTACTTAGGAATTTTTGGCGTTTCCTTTTACCTTATGCAAAAAGTGCTGGTACAGCCGTAGCAAAAGAAGCTTTGGATACTGGTGGAAGAATTTTAGAAAGTGTGGGGAATCCAGAATATGGCAAAGAAGATTCTAACCCAAATTTTAAGCAAACAGTTATAAGTGAAGGAAAACGGGGGTTAGACAGATTACTTGAGAAAGGCGGATTGCCAAAACAATTTGGAACCGGATTGCGTGCTAGGGCTAGTATAAAAAGGACTTAAAAGAAAAGTTAAACCTCATCCAACATTTTCGAAAGAAAAAGGTCATCAACTCGTGATTGGTAAACATCCATCTCTTACCCCAAAAAAGAAACGTCAAAAAATAGATACATTCGGTCTTTATTAAATAAAAATGTCCACTCATCAGAAAATAGATCGCGATTCTGGCAACGCAATAACAAATGCTTTATCATTTTTCGAAACTCCTCATACGAATGTTAGTATTAGCAACTCATCATTTATTGAATTACTCACACTTAACCCTGTAAATATCACCCCATTTCATTTTAAAATTCATGCAACTACAAATTATATTGATTTAGCCAAAACCTATGTTTTTACTGAACTTAGGATTAAAAAGGAAGATAAAGATGGGAAACTTGTTGATATAGGAAAGGATGATAATGTGGCGACCGTGCAGCTTATAGGCCACACAATTTGGAAAAATTGTCGCATGCATATTAATGGGACACAGGTTTTTGAAGGGAATTCCCTCATGGCATGCAAAAGTATTTTCGGCTATGAACTAACTTACCCACAAAGTGTGAAGAACTCTTATCTTTCTGTTGCAGGATATTATGATGATGGGGCTACACAGACATATCCAGGAGTTGATGCAAATGGATATGGAATTAAATCAAGGAAAAAATTATTCTTAGACGAAGATGGAAATCCTCGTAGTGCACAATTTATGGCCAAATTGGATGTTGATATTTGTAATCAACCAAGATATTTAGTGAATCAATGTGAAGTTGATATTGAACTCCTACCCAATGAATCAAGTTTCCTACTTAGTGCTCCCTGGGACACTGCCCCAAAATATCATCTAGAAATTGTGGCTTGCAAATTATATGTAAAGAAGATTGAGTTAATGGATAGTTTAGCTTTTGATATTTCAAAAAAACTCGAAATAAAGCCCGCTCGTTACCCGATAAGAAAAACATCCTTAAAATCCTTATTCATCAGTGAAAATAGAACAGAATTTAATGCTAACCTATGGACGGATCAAGTACCTCGACGAATCATACTGGGAATGGTTGATAATAAAGATTTTGTAGGACGTCAAAGAACAACACCTTTTTATTTCCAACATTTTAATTTGAGAGATATTTCCATAACTGCTGGGGGAGTAACTTTTCCAGCAGCCCCTTATTCCCTTGATTTTTCAAAAGGCAACTATGCTAGAATTTATCATGACATGCAAGAAGCAATAGGGTACGCGGGATCGCTAGAAAGTAACGGTATATCAATGTTTCGGTATGCATATGCAGGATATTGCTTCTTTGTATTTAACCTCACAAATAGTCAGGAAGATAATGGACCAGAAATGTTTGATTTAATAAAGAACGGTACAACAAGTATAAGGATGACCTTCAACGAACCAGTTCCAAGTGGTGGGATTGTACTTGTAGCAATGGGAGAAATCGATTCGCTGCTAATGTTAGATAGGAACAGAACTATTTCCACAGATATTTCAGTATAAATACCCACAATTTTCCTCATTTTTAATCTTTTACTTCATTTTAAAAATGTGTCACATAAATATAAGTAATAAATTTAATTTTGTTTGTATCATTTTGTTTTTCTTTCCGTATAAATTCACACAGCAATATTATATGTCTAACGAGGATGAAAATCCAGAGTATAGAGAAAAATTAAGAGAACGTATAGGCTATTACGCTAATACAATTCCCCCTAGCAAAATTATTAATTCTTCAACAAAATTCCCAATTATTCCTGAAAGAGTACAAAATAGTATTGGGCTAGCATCTAAATTTAACTCTGAAAAAAATATTACAATTTTGGATTTCTGGTCAATGGAACACGTGGAGAATGTGCAATTTCCCTCACCTTGCAAGGAATTCCCTTCATCAGAAGCATCATTTGCTCAAACTATTTACTGTTATGCATTAATTGTACTCTGGCTTCTATTGCTAGCAACAGCCTTAACCTATCAACTTAGAAAATTTATAAAAATTAAAAACAACAACAACATTGACATTGAACTTGGAGAAATTCGAAGAAAAGATTCACACTTCCAGCTCCTTGACGGAAATGGACACATTACAAATCGAGAAAATTCTATTCCACAACAGAATTACTAGAAGATATTTTATTGGTTGCTTTGCCTCAGATAAAATTCCACAGGAAGTCCGAAAATACCCTTGTTCAATGGTCGTCAACCTCGAGAAGTCTTCTCAAAATGGATCACATTGGATTGCATTTTTCATAGAAAACCAAGAGAAAATATTAATATTTGACTCATTATTACTCCACGAACCTCCCATTTTAATAAAAAATTTTATATCCAAATTTCCAAATCGTGTAATAAATAATGTACCCCTTCAAAACCCTCTTTATTCCACATGTGGCCAGCATTGTATCACTTTTATTTATTTTATTTCCTCTGGATTTTCTTATAAAAAATTTCTATCCCTATTATCAAATCATTCAAATCCAGACGAATTTGTTTTTTCTTTTATTATTAAAATGATAAAAAATAAATAAAATTTGAAATTTTAAAAATATATTATTAATTAATTAAAATTTTATCATTCTTTTAAACATTAGAGTAATAATTACAGTTCCATGATCAAATTTTACAAGACTTCCGTTCATCCATCTCAGTTCAATTTCGATCTCGTTAATCTCTCTGGGTAACACTTGTATGAACATTGGCTGATCATACACTCTTTCTACAACACCGCCAGACCTATTCTCAACAGCCACAATTCTAAGTAATGAACTGACCGAATTTCCCATAATTACCGTGTTTGTTAACCCTTTTGAATAAACAGCAAAGCTAGTAAATCCTCCTTTGAGATCAATTCCATATTTTCCAATTTGACCGTTTAACAAAGGCCCCATGGGGAAGCCGAGAACATAGCATAATTGTGAAGATATTGTTATATTTCTAATCTCAGGATCATTGAAAATTACCCTAAAGCGATCAATGCTGTCCAAATATTCAAATTCAATGTCAGAATGCAAATCTTTTGCCTGAGATTCTTTTTCTTCAATCAAAGTAACCGTTTTCTCATTTATCATATCATCATCATTTCTTTGCTTATCCTCTTTCTCATCAAATATCTCTTCTGTTGGTATAATTTCTTCCGAAGAATCTAAATCTAAAACTGGCCTTTCTCTACTTTTCTCATCCCAACCTTCTTCCTCTTTTTCGAAACTTTCCTCATCAGGTACTGTATCTTCCTCTTCATCTATTGGTTGCTCAAGGGGTATAGGTTGCCCATATTTATCTATTCTTCTTGCATGCATTAATTGTTCCTTGCTTTCTTTCAACTCTTTATCTTTTCGTTCATTTTCCTCTGACTCTCTGGCCTTGTCCTGCTCATATTCATGCCTATCTTTAACAACTTCAACCATTTCATCTGTAATTACAGGAGCAGGAATTGGCACTGGTTTGCCTTGATCATCTACCTTTAGAGCATCTTCCAAATATTCTGGATGAGTTTTCTCTTCAATTTTTTGCATTTCCTTAATTTCATTCTTAGTTGGCGGAATTGGCAGCTCAAAATTTTTCCATTTCTTGTAGGCCGCATGATGTATCGCTGTAAATCTATTTCTTCTGTAGGAAGCCAATTTACTCAAATTGTCAATCTCCTTCCCTAATTTATTCTTTTCTTCCTCATCCTGTTCTTGTGAATGCAAATCTCTTTTTTCTCGAATTTCCCTGTGTAATTCCTGTAGATCACCTAAATTTTTCTTGAGAGCAGCCCAATGATCTACAGGGTGGTCGTCAAAAAATTTTTGGACAAATTCTGAGTGTATATTTGAATTTTGTTGATGAAATTCATCCTTACTAATTTTAAACTCTCTTTCAATTATTGCAGATTCCAATGCTTCCAAGTTTTTTCGCATACGCTTTATTGAATTAATAAATCTTTGAATTTCTTCTCCAGAACGAACATTTTTACCACCCTCTTCCCTGCTTTCATTAACTTTATCTTCTAGCTCAATATATCTTACTATTATATTTATTTCCATCTTTATTACTTGCTCGTGATAATCATCTGGGTGCTTTTCCAGAAACTCATTTGCTATAAGTCGATCATTAAGCCTATCTCTCTTATTAGCTTCCTCTGTTAAAAGACGAATTTCCTTTTTTTTACCTTCTGAAAGGGAATGTAAGTGATCAAGTTCTTGCTGAAACTCTTCCTTCTGTATATCATCCTCCTCATTAAGAACTTGTTTTGTTTTTTCTTCTACCTTAACTTTATGTTGTTCTAATTCTTGTTCATAATCACGTATGGCTTCCCAATAATTGTGAGGATACTGATTAAAAAATTCTTTTATCCATAATGGGACAGTATCCAATTCACTTGCCTCCCTTCTTCGTCTTTTCTTAGTTTGGTCCACAACTAAATTAATTTTTGGGTCAATAATAATTTCATCATTAAAAGCATCTATTGATAAATCACGTCTTTTTCTAGATTTTTCTTTATTTGATAATACAAGTTTTAAAAAGAAGCTGAGTCCGTTGGGCGTTAATTGTGTTGTTTTGGGAATTCCAATTTTACGTGGTTTCTTGTTTTTGTAATTAATTTCGATCCATTGTTTAATGTCTGTGCCAATGGTTGCAGCCCATGACTGGGGGTATTGGATGCTGTAGAGCCCACATAACCAGTTTCCACCTTGAAATTCTATTGGCTTAGGGAGATGTACTCGATACTTATTGGGTTTATTATCTGGATAATCACTAACATTGCTAGGAAGAACAACAAAGAATGTATTAGCCATTATTTATTTAACGATAAAAAATAATAAATTAAACAATAAAAGTGAAGAATGATTACAAATATTTATGGGGAATGAAAAATTGGCTTTTATACAAATTGATTTTCATTTATCCACTGAGGTTGGGGATAATCAAAAAATTTAACATAAAATTCTTTTCCTCCATCTCTTTTCTTTCTGCTCTTGATAATCTTCTCAATTCTGTAGCTGGTATTCTCATCCTTCTTCACTCTGATTAATTCCTCAGGGTAGAAGTATCCTTTAAATAATTCTCCATTATCGTCTCGAACGCGATACCTGTTGGGATTAGCCTTCTTTTTAACAAGATCAATCTGAAGAATTTCATCGCTATAATTTGGGAGATATCCCTTTGAAAATATATTTTTATTTTTACTCATACGCACATGATCATTTTCTTTAAAACGTGGTTTTTTTCTAGGCTTATTTTTGCTGATAGGGCCAAATACCATTTCTCTGATTTCCTTTGCATTGTTAAAGCTCACATCTACCGGTCTTAAGCCTCCTAAAACCCTACACTTTGAATGGTTTATTGCTTGAACTATTTTCGGTAAAGCTTCTGTCCATTTTAATGTATGCTTCTCGCTCATAAATCTGTATAATCTCTGTTTAATGTTCCGTATACATCGTTCAGCTAGGGACGCTTTAACTTCAGAGAAAGTTGCCGTGTATTTTTCAATATCTTTTTTCCTGAAAAAATTCATAATTTCTTTGCTGGAAAATTCAGTTCCTTTATCACTAAAAATACGGTGGGGGTGCATTTCCATTCTTGACAAAATTTTTTCAAATGCATCAATCATATCATTTGATTTTTTAGTGCGAACAGGTTCAGCAAAAACTCTTTTGCTTAACACATCTATTGCAACAAGCGCATATTTCTTTCCATTATTTTGCCGCGATAATTTTTGAAAATCTGCCAAGTCGCACTGAACATCTGTCATATACCCAGATGGATAAGTTATCGATCTTTTGAAGTGCACGCGCCTAGGGCGATGAATTGTATAAGTTCTATTTCCTTCCAAGTATTCCTCAACATCCTTCTTCTTAATACTCGCATCTTTTTTTCTAGCCTCTGTCCATAGTTGGTTTACACCAGCAAATCCTGCCGGATTCGCCGGATCATTGTAAAGTTTATCCAATATCATTTCCACTCTGCTGGGGGTCTCCATTTTGATTCAGGTATTTCTTTTGTTTCAACAATTTTTCTATTTTGCTTAGTATTAGTTCTTTTTGGAGTACAACTTTCTCGTGCCTTCTCTATCAGTGGCCAAATTTTATTATCACTTTTTAGCTTGTTTTCTAAGACTGATGTTCCTGGAGGTGTCAATTCACCCCATCTCAATTTCCCACTGATTCCTGTTCGAAGAATACACTCTATAGACTTCTCTGCATTACTTCCCTGTATTTCTTTTCCTCCCTTTTTATTTAAAATTTTTCCATCAGTATATTTATTCAGTATATATTTATTCAGTATTTTATCAGTATATTTATTTATATTTATCAAGATTCTCATGTTTCATGCTTTCAAAAATTTCTTTTGTTTTTACTTTTATTTTTGTCTTATTTGGCTCATCTTTCCCCTTAGTATCTGGAGATTCCTCCTCGGCATTGTGCATACTTAGATTATCCTCTTTTATATTTTTACCTTCATCTAACTGGGAAAATTTTGGTGTGGCAATATTTTGCTTAAAATCTTTTTGTGCATTTTCGGTAACTTGACGATTTTCATTGGTGTTTGTTTGGAGTAGTGGTAATAATTTTTTAATTTGCTCTAGGGCAGGATCTTCCATTTGTCTTACTGAAACATTCATTGGTCTCTCATTTTGCTCCTTCAACATGTGTAAATAACGTCTTAATTCCTGGTTATAATTTATATTTTTTAATTCTGAGTCACCACTTTGTCTTTTGATATTTTCCAAATTTTCTCTTGTAAAATCCAAATTGATATTTCCTGTTTCTGGTAAGGGTTGAGTAAGCAGTCCACGATATATATCTTCAGAAATCAATATAAATTTATTTGCCATTTTTATTAATTGCTTATTAAAGTTTTTGTTAATTCGATAATGATTGGTGTTAGAAGGGCAGGAAACAATCCTATTGGTAAACCGCTTCCTTTTTGTATTACTGTACGCCGGGCTCCTTTTTCCGTTTTTAGCCTACTCACACGACGAACAAAATCAGCAAATGGTAGAAGACGAGATTTTTGCCTTTTAGTTAGTTTAAATTGATCACGTACAATATTGAAACAAATTTCAGTGAGAGAGAGTAGTTGGTCGGTTGAAGCTTTTTTTAAAATGTGTCTTCGTTTAGCTAGTGACCGTGTTTTTGCGAGTTGTTTGAGAAACAGTAGGTTGTCCTTGACAAGTTGACTAATATTTGTTGGCATGATTTTAATTTGAGGAATTTTTGGGTAAAAATATAATGGCTGGTGAATTATAGGTGTCTTCTGATTCTTTGTCTCTAAATATATTTGTTCTTAGTCTAAGTGTTGGATCTGATGAGGGGTGTAAATCGATAAAAAGATAGGAATAATTACTAGTGTTTGTAGCTTGTCTATATGCGTCTAGAAAATAATTCAATCTTCCTGGGAATAGTTGAACTCCTAAATTGCGAACGGCCAATTCACTATTAGGTGCGCGAGTTAATACAATATACATAGAATTTTGACGTGCGACTTTGAGTTTTTTCTCAAAGAGATTCTGTGTGATGAAAATTATTCCAAAATTAAGATGATGAGATTTCTTTGTAAAAAGTTCCGATAAATATTTTTCGTCAATTGTATACATTAAATCGTCAAGAATGACTAGAGAAGGTTTTTCTTGTTTTTTAATAATATCTTCAGGCGGAACTCCGGCATAAACTGAAACTCCAGCTCGCTGTAGCTCGGGAACAAGCGAATTATATTCGCCATAGCAGTAAAGAATAGATTTTGGGATAGGGTCAATAAGTTGATCAGAATGGGAAATTAATTTTCGTACAAATGTACTTTTACCAGTTGAACTTGGCCCGCTAATAATACAACCAAATGGAAGCTTTAGTTTTAAATCTTTATTAGAAAATAAATTAAAATTCATGTTTAAATTAAATGTTGAAAATTAAAAATAAGAAATGATTAAGAGGTGATAATTTTATTATTTTTTACTTCTGATATATTTTCTTTATCATCCTTCTGTATATTTCCTTTTGTTTCCTCTTTATCTTCTTGCAACTGCTTCTGAGAGAACTTTGACAAAAATTCCTTGACAGTCATTTGTTCATTTCCGTTGATGAACTGTTTTTTATTCCAGATTTGTTCCTTGTGTAAAATATTGAAATTCTTCCCTTTTGACTTAACCCGAAAGACACACTGTTGAGGAATCTCGTAAATATGATCGAACATTACTACTTTTTCTGATTTTAGACGATTGCAATATAAAGTTACATCCTTCGGAGTAACAATAAAATCTATGTCCACATTTTCTCCCTTGCAACTTTTACATTTCCCTGTCATGTCAAACTCTACAAAACGTGTAGTTAAGAGCCGTGGTGATGAAATCGTCACACCAGAAGAAGACAACGTAAATAAAACTTCAGGGATAGCCTTTTCCAAGAGCTGACTATTATTTTCAATTACAGACATTTTCTATAAAATTTATAAATGAATTCAAACTTTTGGTGAAAATTTGATAATTGGAAATATTTTTGTATTTACTCTGAAAATGGGCGTGGCCTAAGGAAAAGTCGGATCCGATAAATTTTTCAAAAATTTCTTCTATGTTAATAAATAATATAACCTTTAAAAATTTTTATCTAAAATTAAATTAAATGTTTACAATTATGAAATAAAAATAAATAAGGTAAAAACAATTTTAATAAGAAATATTAATCTTTAATCACTTTTTCATGTTCTGGATATTCTTCTCATCCCAGTCAGCAACAAAATCCTTCAGACACATGTTTAATTTTGCACATGCTTCACAAATCTCAAAACAAATTCCAATATTTCCATTCTCCTTTTGAGAGAACTTATTCTTATTATTATAGAGTGCAATGGCACATTTTCTGCAAATTCTAATTTCAATCCTCGGTGTATCTTTCATACGCACGAGTTTCCACAGAATACGTGGATTTATACTGTTGATTTTCTCATTATTTACTTTTGAAGTAGTAGGCTTTGCTTTATTGATTTTTTCCTTTTCTTCCACTACTTCAATCATATCTTCCTCATCCTTTTCATTTTTTGGCTCATTAGCTAATTCAAGCTTTGGGATCTTTTCTTTTTTTGATCCACTCATTTTTATATTTTGATTTTTAAATATTTTTAAATTATGAATGAGGAAATGAATGATAGTTGGTAAATCTCTAGGCTTATATACTCCTCAAAGTCCCGCCCACTTTATAATTTTGTAGGAATTGCCAATATTCAAACCAAATTTTTTTAGTATAAAAAGCTGGGATTTTCATTTATCGTGTCAGTTTATTAAACCATTTGTTCATTAACTAAATCATTTGAATTAATCAATAAAATGAATTCTATTTTGGAGGATATTTCTAAAAAGTTAAACTGTCCACTTTATTTGGTGAGATTTAAACTAATGTATCAAGAAAATGCTGATTTAATCGCAAAATTTATAAATGAAAAAGGAAAGATAGAGACAACTTATTCAGATAGGACTGGATTGAGATATCCAATTCGATGTGATGGAATTACAACATCAGGAGCTCATTTAATCAAGGCCTTCGGCGATTTAAGTTATCCATTTAATATATCGGTTGCGGCATATTTCTTTGCGCATCACAAAATAAAACTCCAATATCCGTTTCATCAATGTGTTATAGTAAGAACTTATACAAAGGGTGGAATTTGCGAAAGATACTTCCCGCTTGAGCTTGTATGTTTTGCTCCTACATCACCCCCGTCAGAAATAAGTTGCTCAGAGTTCGGGGCTCGACGTACACATGCAACTTTGTCATCATCAACTCTTAGCCTTAATAGTATTCAAATTTCCGACGGAAGTTTACCTCCTACACCTACTAATGGGAAATCAAGGCGAGGAATAGTCTGGATTGAAATAGAAGGTAAACCCAACCAATGGGAAAAACGCAATGTTTTGATATTTTTTGATTAATTTATTCGAAAATTTTATTTTAATTACATATTTATTATTTTTTTATATTTTTTTAAAAAATTATAAATTTACATAAAAAATGATAAAATTAAAAAATAATTTTACAAATTTTTGAAAAAATCGATAATGTTTGAAATAGGCTGTTCATATAAAAATCGCCATCTTGAATACATTATGTAATCTGTTCTATTAGATTTTCCAAATTTGAATTTGTTGTCATAAAGGTCCCAACGAAGAATCCAACGTCCCATATTTTTTATTTCTGCTTGTCTGGCTAAATCTTTCTTTTTCGGATAATATATATCCTTTACAAACCATTTCAAATTTTTCCCGTCATCAGTTTTATTAAATGTTTTAACGCTAAGTCTATCACCTCGTTGAAACACATCTGAATTATTTACCTCTCTGATTGAAAATAATGGTTTTGGTGGTGGTGTCCTCCTCCATATTGGTATCAAAATATTCACGGTTTTATTAGAAAGTATTGGTGGCGGTGTCCTCCTCCATATTGGTATCAAATTATTCTCGGTTTTATTAGGAAGTGTTGGTGGCGGTGTCCTCCTCCATATTGGTATCAAATTATTCTCGGTTTTATTAGGAAGTATTGGTGGCGGCGTCTTCCTCCATATTGGTATCAAATTATTCTCAGTTTTATTAGGAAGTATTGGTGGCGGTGTCCTCCGCCATATTGGGACTGGTGTTCTACGAAATAATGTAGTCACATATTCTTCCCCCTTCCAGGGTCTATCGTCAACACTGTCTGCAAATAAGGACATAATAGTTATTAATATAATTTTAAACATTAACATTTTAGGTAATAATAGATTTTTATCATAAATCATAGCTAGTTCTAGGTGCTGGATGTCTCTACGAAATTTTATAATTTTATATATTATTTTCTGGTAAATTATTAATTAATTTTATTTTAATTAAAATATGTATTTTATATAAATGAATATTGTTTTTCAGGTGGATAAAATTAAAATTAAATTTAAAATATTTATTTTAAATAAAATAGGTATTTTATATAAATTAATATTGTTTTTCAGGTGGATAAAATTAAATTTAAAATATTTTTAAATAAAATAGGTTCTTACTATAAATGAATATTGGTTTTCAAGTGGATACGTAGTACCTGTTTAGATGAGGAGCTAACTTACAATTGAATAGGGTGTATTTCTCTTATGCACGTGTATACTATCACGTGAGTACCATATAGTGACCAGTTTAATGAAAATGTTTGTTATTTCTCTTAAGTTTTCATCAATATTATCTTTTAATCCTTAAGTTTACATCTATAGTATCTTTTGCTGCTTAACTTTGCATTTTTACCCCCTAAATCTGTATCTTCCATCCCTTATCATTACATCAATTGTTTCTTCTATTGCTTAACTTTACGTGAATCTTATCTTCTATCCTTAACTTCTCACACATTTTATATTCAAACTCTTAACTTTAAGGTAATCTTATCTTCTAATCCTTAACTTTACAACAATAATATCTTTTATTGCTTAATTTTGAATATTTACACCAAAAATCTACATCTTCCAACCCTTAACATTAAATTAATTGTATCTTCTATTGCTTATCTTTTCATAAATTTTATCTCTAATCGTTAAGTTTACATCAATAGAATCTTTTAGTGCTTAAATTTGCATTTTTAACAACATAATCTACAACTTTCATCTCGTATTATTACACCATTTTATCCAAAATTCTTGAAATTTTCGCCTGCGGCGCAAAAAAATGGAAGAATTAAGTGATTTTTGGATGAAATTTAGCCTTCCAAAATTTTGGACTTCCATCTTAGGCCGGAGCTCCAGACCATAGGCCGGAGCTCCTCACCTCAGGCCGGAGCTCCACACCATAGGCCGGAGCTCCTCACCTTAGGCCGGAGCTCCACACCACAGGCCGGAGCTCCTCACCTCAGGCCGGAGCTCCACACCATAGGCCGGAGCTCCTCGCCTTAGGCCGGAGCTCCATATATACCTCAAGCCGGAGCTTGATACCAAACCATATCTGAAGAAAAAAAGGAAGAATTCTGGCTTCTTGACACGAAATATTTAGATACACGACGCAAACAAGAAAATTTTAATGAGCAAAAAATAACAAAAAATTTTACATATTGGGTCAAATAATTTGACTGAATTTCTTTGTTCTTTAAGTCCAGTCCTACACATGAGTATCGGAAAAACTGTTTGTGATGAAAATTAAAATATTAAAAACTTTTTATAAAATAAATATATGCAGTGCTGATGTTCGAAAAAATGCTAAGTTTAAGAACAAAATGTTTATTTAAAAGTACATATAGTAAAAATTTTCCAAATATGACTACATTACAAAAAATTAAAAAATTTATTCTTTCGGTAGAGGTTCTAGAATATATCATTTTATGCCGCAGGCGAAAATTTTGAGAATTTTCGAAGGCCATAAAAAGGACGTATTGTGAGATTTTTAAGGTTAGACATAATTTTTTAAATTAAACTCATTTGAAAAAAGACCCATTTTATTTGAAAAATAGATAAGGTAGTGAAAAATAAATAAAAGAAAAAATTATAATTAAAGAAAAATTAATCTAAATCCAGCATCTACGTTTTTTCATTTAAAAACAAATTTTTATTTTTTGTTTAATTAAAAGCAAAAGTACTGATTGAAAAATTAATCTTGAAAAAATAATTAAATATTATTAAGAATTAACATTAAAATTAATAAAGTTAAATTTTAAAACAATAAATTTAAATTATTTTTCAATTTTTATTTTTAAAATTTTATGTCTAAATTTCAAAGTAATCTTGAAATTTTTAGGAATTATTTTAATTTTTTTTAAAATTCTCACAAGCAAACAAGAAAAGGGAAAATTTACTTTTAAAATTTACCGCAACTGACCTCGTGGGGAGAAAGGTACTCAATTTTTTCAACTATTCATCTTTTCTCTTTTTAAATCAATTCCGTTCTGGAATTTTATTATTTTGAAATTTAATAAGTTCTATGTTTTTGTTGAAAAATATTAACTTGCACATTTTTCATATCTTACCTGTCACTTATCAATAATTCTGTTAAATTGTGCCTTGTCACATATCAATCAGTCAAAAATTGTTACTTTAATATTTCCCGCCTTCATATTCACTGGGATAAGTGTTAAGTGGGAGGAGAGAAATATATTAGCGGGGGAATATTTGAAATCCTTAGGTTTGCCTTTGATTTGCCGCCATGTACCAGAAAATCACCAAGTTGGACAAGCGGAACAGTAGAGAGATTTTGAAGTGGGAGCGGCAAACTTGCCAACTTTCCCCTTGATCTTTCCAAATCTGCCGCACATTTTCTTCAGCAATAGCTTGCCAAAGTTAGTCCCTTCCCACACCTCCCATTATTCTCTTTCGGGACGGAAGGGTAGGTACCAAAATTACTTCAAAGGAGGTGACCAAGGTCACCTCCTTTCCCCCAACTCCCATTTTTTTAATCACACCCTTTCCTCCAACCCCCGTTTGTCAATCACCCCCTTTCCTCCAACCCCCATTTGTCAATCACCCCCTTTCCTCCAACCCCCATTTTTTCAAATGGGACAGTTGGGTCAGAGGGGGTGGGGTTACTACTGATAACGACACTTTGTAATAGAGGCGGTGGGACATATGAAAAGATAAGAGTCGTTCTACTTATCCAATAAGTACAGTTGATTATTATTAGAGCCCGGATTTTTATGCAAATGCATATTTTTTTTGCAAACTTTTCATGATGTGTTATGCACAAAAAACACTGTTTCCGCAAGTTTTGAAAACTTTAGAGGGGGTTTCTAATTGCATATAATGCATATTTTTGCATATTCCGGACTTTGTTGCATAATGCATATTTTACTGCATATTTTGATGTTTTTGGGGAAAATATTGCGAAAATTGCCTAAAATCCTGCCAAAAAGTGAAAATTTAGTAAAAATTTAGGAAAAAATTTGTAAAAATTACAAATTTTGTAAAAAAATTTTTTGCGTTTATTGGTTTCGCCAGAAAATGGCTCACCCCCATAATGTCTCAGCCCCAAAACGTCGACCCCAAGATGTCCCACCACCAAAATGCCTCATTTCAAAATGCCCAACACCGTAAGAATGCTCAATTTGTCGAACTATACATTTAAAATAGGAGAACTATACATTTAAAATAGAGATTTTAAATCATTTTGACTAAAAATATGTAAAATTTCTAGGTATAAATGGTATTTTTTATGCATATATGCGTGTATATTTTGGTTTACTTGCATATTTTTGTGCATATTTTGGCAATTTTTTATGCATATTATAGTGCATATTTTGCATTTTTTAATGCATAAAAATCCGGGCTCTAGTTATTATACAGTTGATTATTTATGAGAATTAGTAAATTTTTCATTGAAATTAAAAAAAAATTTTTTTGGAACCGGAATTCGAAGCAAAGAATTATTAAATTCGAAGCAAAGAAAGTTAATTTTAAATTAAATATGTTAAAAATAAGTTGGTACTCGGGGTTCTAATGATTTTTTCGGATAAACCAAACTGATCAAATCGAACCGACATTTTTGAAGAAACGTTTATGAATAACCAAAAGCTTGACTTTAGTTATTCATTAAAATTGAGAGTGACTTTATAAAATCCGTTCTATATTTCAAATGTGTTTTTTACTTCATTTAATTGTTTTTTAATGTAATTTTATTAATTTAAGAGCCTCTTGATAAATTATTTTAATTTGGGTAAAAATGAGCAGTAATAAGCGGAATCAGGCTGCTGCCAATATTTCACAAATCAATTCAAGAATTGGCGAAAACAACAAAAAATAATTTCTTAGTATAAATAATAATAATAGCCTTATACTGTCATTTTTGCCACAAACTTAGACATTTTATACATATACTTATTTTAACCGATGTAAGTGGACCCCCTTTCGTTGAAACTGTTTTTTTAAATAAATTAATTAATTAAATTATTGTAAAAAACTTGACTTTTAATTATTCATTAAGACGGAGACAGACTAAATAAAATTCTGTCTATATTTTCAAACTTGGTGATGTTACTGAGATGGGAACGAATAAAAGCTAACTGATATTATACTATAACTATACGAACTAGGGCCAATGAACCAGGGCAGCGTTCGTGTTGTGGGAGCAGAATATAGTCGGGGTACGGACTTTAATGAAAAGTTTAACATACTTTAAGGGTAGCAAGTTGCGGCGCATAATTATTATGACCCCCATGGACAAGTGCCGGCACAAGAGGTGAACGGTATGTCAATTTCAAAACTTCCAAGTATGTTTGTTGTGCGAGTTCCTTTGTTGGCAAAAGTATTAACGCTTTGGGGTAAAAAGTTTTTGCCTAAAAATTATTGTATTTTAAAAAGTTTTAAAAAGATGATACTTTTTTGCTTCCTTTAGTTCCATATTTCAAAAGTCTATCTATCAAAGGAATGAGAAATCCAGCCGTCCTGTTAACAAAGAAAAATATTTTTTATTAAAAGCATGAAGTTTTAAAAACAGAAAATATTCTTGAGTAAATAAATACCCTCCGCCTATAATAGAGCTTCATGGAGATCTATTTTAGGAGATCTATTACTACATGGAGATATATTTTAGAAAAAAGATTGTAGATTATCTTGCGGATAATCATATATGTTGTTAATAGCTTCTCTCGATGCTGATAATTTGGTATTAGGCCGTGCTCTCCATTGGTTACTATGCTCGAGTCGCTCCGTTCAAATGCACTAATTACAAACAGCGGTAAAAACCTTTTCCTTTGACTTATCTTTTTATTAGCTAATTGAAACAAATAATGAGATAAACCCGTTTTAATCAAATGAGAACCCCATTAAAATAAAAAAAGAGTCAACTTTCCAGATCCAGTCTCGGCCACAGCAATTAAATCATTATTAAAGTGTGTCAATATACGAATAGCATATCGCTAAATAAAATATATTTGAATTTGTACAAATCAGAAGATACATAATTACCTGAACAGGTGTGGGCATTTTAAAATTGCATAGATTTATATTATCCAGTAGCAAAGGGTGTAAATTCAAATCAAGATCATTAAACTATATAAAAATGTTTTTAATTTAATGTTAAATTTGGTAAAATCTTAATCTCAGAATCATGGCAATCCCGAAAATTGAAACGCTGGGATTCCATCCTGTCCTGTACATACCACTTTTGATGTTGAAACATTCATGTTTAGCTTGTATCAGGAAATTGATTAAATCTAAGGAGCATATAGAAACCTCTCATACAGTACCTTGGGTTTTTTCGGACTTATAAGCGAACTCGTAAACTAAATCAGATTTACAAAAACTTACATTATCAATGGGCATAACATCTATTTGCTCATATTGCTTGTATTCAACGCCAAAATCATTGTGTCCATAGTGAAAACTTTCAATATTAAGGCTAATTGAATCATTCAATTCGAAATAAGCTTCATCAACAGGTAGGGTACTTGTTTGGTATATTTCTTCTTCAAAAGCCTCATTTCTATTTCCCTGACTTCTCCAAGTCCCTTTGCTTTCCAAGAATTTCTTTAAAAGGCTTTCGTGCTTAACTGCCTGTTAATGCATATTTTTAAAAATTAAAATAATTATTGTCTGTGCTCTTTAATATTTATTGTATAGGAGATGGAATTAACCTGTTGGTTATGTGCTTAGTTGTATAAAAGGCTGAGGCTTTAGCATGTCGGGGGTTAGTGTTAGTATTTTTCCATTTTGGTCAGTCGTTTTTTAATTCTCTTTTTTCTTCCCAATCTTTTTTTATTTTTAATCCAACTTCAACCATTCTACATTTGATTTGGATATTCAACAGAATAACCAAATATGAAACAAGAATAATAATAAATTTATTCATCTTAAATTTTATTATTAAAAATATTTTATAAACTACAAATAAAAGTTTAATCTATTTAATATAACTGATAATAAATGTCTTATTATAACTAGTGTCGCCCGATAAAATTAAAAATATTATCGGTCGTTGCTACAGATAAAGGATATATAGTCCGAGGTCTATAAAAGGCAAAATGTTGTGTATGGGCGTCAGCCCTTAAAGTGTTTACTATAAAAGCCAGAGAAAACGTCAGTCTATTCGGATCATACTAGCGGGGCTAGTCACTGATCTCCTTCGTCTGTCCCATTCCCTTCGCCTACACATTGTTATTTCTACACGTGATAAATTGTTATTGTTGTGCTTGTCACATTAGTTAAACCTCGGACACCTCGGGACGTAACAAATGGCGCGGTCGACAAAAATGTGAAGTGTGGCGAAGTGTAGTGAATTGCTTTGGCAATTAGTGAAGTGATTGTTTGAGTTTGAGTGGACAGACGTCGTAATTAGTGATCGGCATGAGTCGAAGTGAAATCAGTGAATTGTTAGTGAGGGCGCATGGACCTTTTGAGTTAGTGAGTGTGACCTGAAAAAGGACTCAGTGCGAGTGCCAGTGGTCGAAGTTTAAGGCTGAAATGCCTAGTTTAAGGCTGAAATGCCTAGTTTAAGGCTGAAATGCCTAGTTTGAGGCTGAAATGCCTAGTGGTCCTGAAAGTGCGCAGATTTTGCCGATCAAGTGTTGAAGTGTCTGGCATTCATGAGAATGTAAGTCCAGAAATTGGAAAAAGTGGAAAAAGTGAAAATTTGGCAGCCTACGGGTGGGTAAGACCAAATAAGAAGTTTGTATTGTTAGTGAATAAAGTTAAATCTGGCAGCCTAAGGGTGGGTAAGACCAAATAATGAAGTGAGTAAAATAAATTTGGCAGCCTAAGGGTGGGTAAGACCAAATAGTGAAGTTTGAATTGAAGTGAATTGCAGTGAGTCAAGGCGCTGAGGAGTGAATATTATTAGTGATTGAAGTATTATTCCAGCGCAAGTGAGTGAAGCAACCCAGACTACACATAGTGTAAGTTCAGTGAAGTGTTGCGGTACCTGAGTCTTTGACAGAGGCAGGATGTAACAGGCATCCTTTGAGTGGTTAGTTAGTAGTAGTAGTAGTCAAGTGATAGTATTAAACCACGAGCCATCCTAAAAGTACACGGGAAAACGGCACCGAACTGCACACTAAATATGTTAGTGTTGTGGAGTTTGACTTCACTTAATTTTAGTAGTGATGCAATTCAGTGAAGTTTAGTTATTGGGCACAGTGTTAAAAAAGTGAATGTAGTGCCGCAATAGAAAGTGTAAAAAAAAAATAGAAGTGAAATAAAAAGCGAAGAAAATAAAATAGTGAAGAAAAGTGAAAAATAAAAGTGAAATGCTTATGGACAAGCAGTGTGATGATCATTAAGTGTGACAAAAGGACGTACATTCTTGCCTTGTTGAAGCTGCTGTATGCACTGTAGATGACCGCTGTCAGAAGAAAATGTGGAATAAGATGACAAATGTTGTGATTTTGTAATTGTTTTATTGTAATTTTAATTTGTTGTTTTTGCCCTTTTGTCATCCCACATTTTTTGTATTTTGTTGTGAGTTGAGTGTTAGTGAGAGACTAGACGCTCTGGCTTAGTGTTGATTGTATTGATAGCATGGAAGCTATAGTGAATGTTAAAATTGTAAAGCTTCGGCTTTAAGTGAAAGCCGAACCTTTTGTTTCAAGGGGGAGGTGTTGTGTATGGGCGTCAGCCCTTAAAGTGTTTACTATAAAAGCCAGAGAAAACGTCAGTCTATTCGGATCATACTAGCGGGGCTAGTCACTGATCTCCTTCGTCTGTCCCATTCCCTTCGCCCACTTATTGTTTATTTCTCTTTGTGATAAAGTGTTATTATTGTGCTTGTCAACATTAGTGAATCTCGGACACCCTCGGGTCGTAACACAAAAAATAAAGGGGGATCTTTTGTAAGGTTGTCGGATATTTGGAAAACTTCGGATCCGTTATCCGAACCGAAAATTTATGCTATACGATTTCCGAAACGAAAATTTCGAATATCAGGATCCGACCCCGAAAATTTTATTTTCAAAGTTTAAGTCCCAAAGTTGAGTCCCATGGAAGTAAATTAAGGGATTAATATATGAATTGTGGATTATGAGTTTTTGAGGGAATTTAGAATTAACAGAAATCTATGTGTAATCAATGTGTGGAAGTTTTATATTTTATCTAATGATTTGTAAGAATTCGGTGGAATTATTAAATTCGCGCATTTATGTTTAATGCTATAAAAAATTGTCAAAAGAAATATAATAAAAGAAAAATAAGAAAATATTAAAAATATTTAATTTTGTTGAGACACTATAAAGAAATAGTCTCATTTTGACATTTTCATCATATGCTAAGTTAATAAGAGCTGTTCGAAATTTCGATTTTTGACATTGGCAATCAAAATTTCGACCCAAGCATTTTTAAACAAGTGGTAGAAATAAAAGGGGGTACAAATCTAACCAGACTACAAAATATTATTTACTAATTATATTAACCAAAGTGCAAATTTAAAATCAGTCGGTGAGAAGATAAATATAAAATAACATAAATACATTTCATAATTTACCGTCTTATTTTTTATTAATTTATTTAGCCATTAAGGGCATTTTTATAATTTGCACTTTTGTCAATTGCCGCGGTTAATATAATTAGTCAATAAAATTTTTTATTTGTTTTTATTTTTATCTTCCATATGTCTTTCACGCTGCTTGGAAATATTTGGGTTGAAAGCTTAATTGTCCATTCAGAAATCTTAATTTCGAAAAAGCCTTCATATCAAAATTAGACCTTATTAATTTATATAATCTTTACCTTCGAAAATTTTTAATATTTTTGAAAAAACACAACCATGAGATGCAATAAAAATCTAGCGATATAGATAGAGAAATCATTTCCAGCCAGGTATACTATATTAATAGACGGTAATTTTTGAAATTTATTGAAAATTTTTTTTAATAAATTTTTTTTTTTCAATAAATTCGCTCATGTCAATTCTTATTTTTCATTTAATTGCACGGAATTTTAACAAGATATTATAGTAATTAGTAGTGAAAAACTTGCTCAATTCGATTGTTATAATCATTCGATTTTTTTATAATTTTTTGCGGATATTTCATATAAAATGAGGATTTTTACGATCAAAAATGCGGATTTTTAAAAATTCGAGATCGAGCCCTGAATACCGCGGTTAATATAATTATCAATAAAATTATTTACTTGTTTAAATTTGCACTTCGGCTCTGCTTTTAATAGCTGTTTTGAAATATTCGATTCGGAATCTTTGTTTATTCTAATTGAAGTTCGAAATTTCGAAAAAGCTCTAATTCCTTTAGCATTTAATTAAATATTTCAAAATGCATCGTTATTTATTTACAAGGTAAACAAATAATTAAAATATGTATTCAATTTTTTGGCCTCTATTTTAAATGCTATTTTATTTAGGATTTTTTACCTCTAGTTTTTCCCTCCTTCCTATTTAATAGAGCCCGGACTGTGCCGTCTATTGCAATATTTTCAGTATTTATCAAAATTCCGTATCGCTAGTACGGTTTTATTATATTTTAGGTCAAAAAGATTTTTTGGCCATTGTCAGCTGCGATAAGATAGGATGCCCATATTTTTAAAATTTAGATGTCAAAATTTCAAAACCTGAAAAATTAAGAAATATTTCTTCATGGTTTTCAAGATTTCTCAAGATTATCGCCCACGGCGCTGAAAATTTTGAGAGATAATTAAAGGGATTTTGAGTAGGTAATTAAGAGTGGATTTACGGGAGTATCAGAGATATCGAGAGGATTTGTGATGATTAAATGATTGTAGTGGTTAAGTTTATTTACGAGATAAATAAATTTGAGAAGGTTTTACTTTAATGTCTAGGAATTATTCGATATCTGGATTTGGTCTTTAAGAGGGTTGATTAAGAAAATAATTGTTGATTAAGAGGGAGCTTAAGGAATTTGCGGGTTATTTCACTGATATCATTTTAAATCCCCTAAATAATAATCAATTAGAACAAGAATTTAAATTCATCTATTATTACTTATTTACAAAAATTTTAATAATTATTTTTAAAACATCTTTTTCAACTTAACTAATACAACTAGAATATTTAAAACAGAAGGTGCAATTTATATACTTTACAGTAATATACATATTTAAATTGTTTCCGTTTATATGTGTCATAATATAATTAAAAATTTTCAAGATATCAAAATTTAGATGATTAAATTCTTTATTGTTTGCCTTTTAAATTTAATTATTCTATTGAATATACAAAGTGAGGGAAAAAAAAGTTATTGTTGAAGTGAAGATCAAAAATGATTGGGAAATAAAAAGAGAATTTATTTATTTAAAAAATGTTGAAATAAAGGATCGTTTTGTGGTGAAAGTAATTGAAAAACAAAATAACCAACGTGACAGTCTGAAAAATAATATAGAAGGATATCTCCGTTTAGTTGAAATAAATCATGAAAAAAATACTTTTAATGTTGAAATAATAGATAAATCAGTATTTATTCCTTCCGTTCAATTAAGGAGGAAAGTTGTTATTGAACTTGCCAATTATCAAATTATTCAAAAAATTTTCCCTGGATTAGAAAAACGGGTATTTAATATGTTAATTTTTTGCCCATACCAAGAAAGGGGTACTTTCCATTGTATTACCCAAAGATGATTAAAGTTTAAAAGTCCTTTATTATCAAGTTTTCCATTCTAATTCATGTTTTAGTTTGACGTATGTTAAACATAAATAAATGTATTACCTATATTAATTGTGTTCCAACACGATTATTATTTTATTATTAGAACATCAATATGACTTAATTTAATTGTTTATAAATTTAAGGTATTCCGTAATAATACTTATAATTATATTGAAGAAAATAAACACAATCATTATAAAACTTCTATATTAGACGATAGATTAGAGGATATAAAAATAAATAAAAAAGAATTACTGAATGAAAATATAAAAGCTTACAAAAACAAACTTTATTCAGGTTATTGGACGGAAATTAATTTAATTGGATATAAAATTTTTTTTTTTCGCCACAGGCAAAAATATTGAAAATTTTGGAAGGTAAAGAAGCCAGACATCTTCCTTACTAGCGACTCAGGCGAAAATTTCAGAATTTTTAGTTCAAGAAGTCAGATTTCTTCCATTTTTTGCGCCGCAGCCAAAAATTTTGACTCTCATTGGAGTGAAAAAGAAAGGAATCTTGAACAACCTTTAAGGGTAACTTAAGAGTTTATTTCCGCGATTATGTGGAAAGATAAGCCAACAGCCTGTCCTAAAAACCTAGTAACCGCAGAGATAATCAGTGTTGGGTATTGCTGGGGGCTTTTTCTTTGAGCCAGAGACCGGCTTTGATTTATATGTAGTTGTTGTCAGTGACCTTAAGTCCTTAGAATCTCTCCATTGGAAAAGAGAGTGAAACAGAAAAAAATATTTTTACGTTCAATTTTGTTGGAATTTTGGTGAACTAGCCACAAATCTCTTCATATCCCCCTATAGTATTAACACCCCCTATGCAACATTAGTCACTCAGATCCATTGATATCTCTCTTTATTACTGCATATCCCTCGTTATCTCTTCAAATTCACCATAATCCTAGTAAATCACCGAAATCTTCTATACTACAAAACCACAGATTCTTCAATTTTCAGCGCCGCGGGCGAAAATTTTGAGGATTTTGGAAGATCCTTAAGCCAAAAATCTTCCCTTTTCAGCGCCGCAGGCGAAAATTTTGGGAATTTTGGAAGACCAAGAGGCCAGATTTCTTCATTTTTTATAAACGAAAATATAATTTTGTCAGAAAAATCCATTCTTAGGGGTGTAAAAATTTCCCGACTTAGTCGGGAATTGACACCGGGAGTCGGGATCGGGATCGGGAGGCCAAAAACTCGGGAAATTTTCCCGAGTCGGGAGTCGGGATCGGGATACCCGAGCATCACTAGTACACACAACGTTGTAAATTTTCTACAATATAATGTTGTGTCTCACGAAAAAATTAAATTTAACCCAATCTTACTTTTTTGGAAAAAATAAAATCGTGGAGTTGATCAAATGTATCCACTTTCGGTTTTTGAAAGCCCAGAAATTTGCTACAAGAGTGCATAAATTTTATTTTCCGGCAAAATTTTCTCAATATTTCATGTACCAAACACATTCCTCAAGATGCTCATAGCTATGTTGTACGAAGTTGTTGTACAACATTTTTCTACAGACCCTACACATAACAATTTCGTCCTTCATCACATTCAAGAGAATTCCACCCCCGATATATCGTGTTATCATCGCCCTAATCCTCATTGCTTCCCTTTTTATCAAGCCCAATCTTTTCCTAAAATAACCGATTTGTTATATTTTAAGATTAAAGGTACTTCTTGACAAACGGCTTCCTTAAATTCCTACTTTTGTTCCCATTAATTCCTTTTTTAGTTTTATTTTAGAATATTTTAGAAGATTCCTTTTTTAGTTTTATTTTAGAATATGAATTATAATAGCTAAAAATTCAGATAAAGCAAAAAATTTTAATAAAATGAAGATTCCTTTTTTAGTTTTATTTTTATTTCATAATGTATTTTTTGTGATTTTTTACAATTGTTTTTCTCATGAAAATTGTTTGTTACACAATCATGAAGTTATTTTTTATACATTTATTTGTCACTTTTTTACTTTTTTCTCCATAATTTTTATCTTTAGAAATTACCTGTTTTATCTGTTTTAGTTTTCTCACTTTATTAATCGTTGATTTATTTGTTTTGTTATTTTTTGCGATTTTTATTTTATTACTCACTTTTCAGGACTGTTTCCATTTATGTCGGTTCTTATGTTTCCTTTGTTTGACGTTTTTACGTTTATTTACTTTTTATTTTAGGTTTTTTCATTTTATTATTTTCCATCTTTTATCTGCACTAGTCTTTTATTTCACTTTAATTCACTTTAATTAACAATTTTATACTTTTTATAATTTTTCTGATAATTTTATCCAAATATTTTTTAAAAGATTTTTGAGATCATACTGAAGAGAGATGAATTGTTTTTGGTGTGAATGCTATATTGCTTGGAGTATTAAGCGAAAATTTGTTACACAAACTATTGACAACGAAATAATTTGGAATATTGTTGTAGGTTTTATATTCAGAATTTTTATAAATTTTCTATCAATTTCTGAAGTCTATTTTGTATTAAAATTTTGGAATTATAGATTAAAAAATTATGAAATGAAATAATGATGAATTTTAAAATGTCTGACCTAGTATGTAAAAATCTAAGGCTCTTTGCTAGCTTGATCTATGTCAGAGTGATTATTTAAGACAAATAACAAAAAGAAGCTCCACTGCCGTTTTTGGCCCGCTTGATATTTGAAGTACTGCCTATGATTTTTTTAATTTTAGAGTCCTATAAATTAAAAGCATTTCCTATAATAGGGAGTGGCACCGTTCGATAATGTCAAATGTCACTCCCAAAATGTTATCACCGGTATAATACACTTTATGACGGAATTTTTTTATCTATCATTTGTAGCTTTCTCATTATTCCTTTAAAATTAATTTTCTTAATTTTTACCTCGCTTGCCGTTTTTGGCTCGTTTAATATATAGAAGCCATACAAAATAATACTGCCTATGATTTTTTAATTTTATGGATTTATAAATTAAAATCATTTCTTATAATAGGGAGTGGTACCGTTGATTATGACATATGTCACTCCCGAAATATCATCCTTGGTAAAATACACTTTAGCCTAAATTTTTTATCTATCATTTTTAGCTTTTTCAATATTCCTTTGAAATTACTTTTCTTACCATTGAATATTAATTATTTTTCTCGAAAAAAACTTATTAATAATTGATTATTAGGGATGGGATTTATATGGACTATCAATCGAAAAATATGGACATATAATATGGACTAAAAATCTCAAGATATTGACTGAAATATGGACTAAAATACGAAATATGGATCAAATATGGGCCGAAAACTGAAAATTTTTAACGCTAAATTTGCATTTCTAAGCAGCAAAATGTTATAGTATAAGTTAATTTTGATGCAAAATATTACAAATAAATCAATTTATTTTAATTTTCTGTTTCCGAAAATACTTTGGATAATATATGGGTGGAAAATTATCTGAAAAATTTTTTCAGAAAATTTTTATAAAAATATTTTTTAGTTTTTCAAAAAAAATTTTTAACCAAAGCTAGGCCAGGAAAATATGGAAATCCATATAAATCCCATCCATATACATAAAATAAATAAAATAATGAAATACTATTCATTAAATACTATTCATTCGATTATTCTTCTGTTTGAATTTTATTTGTTTTCTTTTTTATTCTTTGTTGTTTTTTGTAACAAGCTTTACATATATATTGTTCAGGTTTTGAATTTCGATACCACTGTGATGTTTTTGTTGCTCCGCAAGTATAACATTTTCGATCATTTGTAATTTTCTAAAATATTTATAAAAATAAATGACAATAAATTTTAACCATTATGTTTGATTCAAACTTACTTCGGGTTTCATTTTGTCATTATATATTTTATAATCCTGACATAGTTTGCATAAATAATGTTCTTTTAGGTATCTATACCAATTTTTCGAAATTGTAATTCTACAATTGAAACAGTTTCGCTTAATTCCTTCAAATATTTCTCTTATAATAGCAAAGAATAATATGTCTATTTTTCGGCATATAAACAAATAAAAAATAAAAAAAACTATTTACTTATAGTTGTGGAATGAAAATCCAATTAATCAAAATTTACCTTTTTTCAAACCCAGGCAGCAAATTTTGAATAATTTCTTTATTGATAATTTCAATCAAAATTTTTTTTTTAATTGATCAGATGGAATATATTTTGATTCATTACTTATTTCAACCTTAAAAATATTTTCATCCAGATTTATTTCAACTGTATGCAAATATCCATCTATATTTTTATTAAAGTCATCAAATCGGTTATTACTTTTCTTAATTACTTTCATCACAAAACGATCCTTTATTTCATACTTCTTTAAATAAATAAATTCTCTTTTATCTTCCCATTCATCTTTGATTTTCACTTCAACATGAATGAGTTTCCCAGTGCATTGAATTTTCAAAAATATAATTAAATATATGAGAATGATAAAATTAAATTTAATCATCTGAAATTTCAAAATGTATTTACAACATAAAGGTAATATTAAAACGTGGCTGGTAGTTCCGAGACGAAAATTCCGCCACCGAAGGGTATCCTTGAGTTGTGGGTTAGTTCCTCGGGTAATACAATCCCCAGATGCGTGTTAAATTTTTAACCCTCATCCGATGAGGGTTAAAATCTTAGCCGCAGCTATTTAAAATTATTTAAACAATCAACGATCAATTAAAATAGCTATAAAACAGAACAGAAATATACAAAATTATTACTGAAACACTAAACTATCTTGCTTAATACAAACTTAAAATTGAATATATACTGATGCTTTTACTAAAATCGTGCTGTTATTTAATTTTAATAAATAACAAAAATAAATTTTTTAAATTTTCCAACGAATTTAAAAATAAATAAGGTAACATTTAGGTATTAAAAAATTATCGAATAATTAAAACCCATGTCAATATACTTAAAGTGCAATTATTAATTTCGAAATGTGGTCTAAGTAAAAAATAAATAAATAATAAAGCGGTATATTTTAAAATTTCTTTAATGTTTATCAAATAAAAATGATAAACTATAATACCTACTATAATATCTACTATAACCTACTATAATAAGTTTCCAGATTTTATCCAACTTTTAATTTTGGAGTATTTTGTGGATGTAGAAAATATTAATTTTGAATCTAAACAGAAAAGTGAATTTGATTTTGTTTCAATAGAATAATTAAAACAGAATATTTGAACACCGCAAGTAAGGGAATTGTTAATAAATTTGCTAGTTTTATAAATTAAATAGCATTTACGTTTTAGTCGCGTATTTTTACCCTTGAATTTTAGAACTATTAAAGTGTTTTTCATCTGGTAACTTATTGTAGTAGGTATTAATGTATTTTTCCTCAAAAGTTTAGCAGTTTCTTACTGTTTTAAAAAGTACATTTTCATTTTTCATTTAGACATATCCGGGAAAAATTACATTATTTTATTAAAATATATTTAAATCAACAACATTTTAATTCAGTAAACATTTAATTCAGTATTCTTTCAAAATTGTTAAAATACTTTATCATTTTTACTTGATAAAATTAAAGAAATTTTAAAATATACCGCTTTATTATTTATTTATTTTTTAGTTAGGCGACCTTTCGAAATTAATAATTGCACTTTAAGTATATTGCCATGGGTTTTAGTTATTCGATAATTTGTGCTTTGATGGATGTGCGCATCTATGTGTATTTCTTTAATACATAAAATGTTACCTTATTTATTTTTAAATTCATTGAAAAATTAAAAAAAAAATTTATTTTGTTATTTGATCAAATTATATACAGGCGATTTTAGTAAATGCATCGGTATATATTCAATTTTAAGTTTGTATTAATCAAGATAGTTTAGTGTTTCAGTAATAAATTTGTCATATTTCTGTTCTATTGTATAGCTATTTATTAATAACTGGGGAAAATTATTAACAAATATATGATTAAAATGCTTGACATTATCTGTGCTTCTTTGAAAGCTACCACTTAGTCTGAAACGACTTGAGTCTCCAGTATAAAAAACCTTATTAGTCGACTCAATACCTCTCAAAAAATAATTTAATAATTCTTGTTACGTCCCGAGGTGTCCGAGGTTTAACTAATGTGACAAGCACAACAATAACAATTTATCACGTGTAGAAATAACAATGTGTAGGCGAAGGGAATGGGACAGACGAAGGAGATCAGTGACTAGCCCCGCTAGTATGATCCGAATAGACTGACGTTTTCTCTGGCTTTTATAGTAAACAATTTAAGGGCTGACGCCCATACACAACACCTCCCCCCTTGAAAAAAAGGTTCGGCTTTCACTTAAAGCCGAAGCTTTACAACTTTTAACATTCACTATAGCTTCCATGCTATCAATACAATTAACACTAAGCCAGAGCGTCTAGTCTCTGTTTTTTTATTACGACCCGAGGTGTCCGAGATTTAACTAATGTGACGAGCACAATAATAACACTTTATCACACGAAGAAATAAACAATGTGTAGGCGAAGGGAATGGGACAGACGAAGGAGATCAGTGACTAGCCCCGCTAGTATGATCGTAAGTTTTAGTTTTAGTTCTTTTTTTTAAAACTCAGTTTTAGTTTTAAAAAAAAAATTAGTGAATTGACACGTCCAAGAGATGTTAAAGAATTGAAATCTTTTATGGGTACAATTAATTATTATGGGCGGTTTGTTAGTGAAATGCATAAATATAGAGGGCCATTGGATAAATTGCTTAAAAAAGAAGTGAAGTGGGAGTGGGGCCAAGATCAGGAACAGGCCTTCCAAAGTGTAAAAAAAGTGCTAAATTCTGACTTAATGCTAACGCATTTCGATCCAGATTTAGAAATAGTAGTGACAGCTGATGCATCGAATTATGGAGTGGGTGCAGTGATATCACATAAATTCCCAAATGGAAAAGAAAAAGTGATTGAATATGCGAGTAAGTCATTGAATGATGCAGAGAAGAATTATAGTCAAATTGAAAAAGAAGGCCTAGCATTAGTGTTTGCAGTGCAAAAGTTTCATAAAATGCTATTCGGCCGAAAGTTCATATTGAGAACGGATCATAAACCGTTATTGGCCATCTTTGGCAAAAATAAAGGAATCAAAGTGTTCTCTGCATCGAGATTACAAAGATGGGCATTATTATTGACAAATTACGATTTTAAAATCGAATTTGTAAGTACAAATCAGATGGGTATGGCTGATACATTGTCAAGATTGATAAGTGAAAAAAGTGAAGTAGAAGATAAAGTGATTGCATTAGTGGCAGAAAGTGAAAATTGTAGTAATGAAGATTGTTGTGAGGAGGACTCATTGTTAGTGGAAGAGTCAGTTAAATATGTATTAAACATAATGTTGGATGAAGTGCCAGTGAATGCCGAACAAGTGAAAAGTGAGACAGAAAATGATAGTGAATTAAAAATGATTAAACAATTTATTAGAAATGGGTGGCCAAAAGTAGTGAGTGATCCGACATTAAGTATTTGGTCGAACAGAAGACAAGAATTGGAAGTGATTGATGAGTGTATTATGTGTAGTGGAAAAATAGTGATCCCAAAAACTTTGAGGAAAAGTGTATTGAAAGTATTACATGAAACACATCCGGGAAGTGCAAAAATGAAAGGAGTCGCCCGGGAGTATATGTATTGGCCAAACATTGGTAGAGATATTGAAGATTGGGTCGCAAATTGTGGAATGTGCCAATCAGCGGCAAAAAGACCAATTAAAAGTGAATTGCGACCATGGCCAATTACAAACAGAAATTGGGAAAGAGTGCATATTGATTTTGCTGGGCCGTGTAAAGACGGAAAAGTATATTTTATTGTAATTGATGCGCACTCAAAGTGGCCTGAAGTGTTTGAAAACATGACAACCTCAGCAAAAGACGTTATAAAGTGTTTTGAGTGGTTGGGACCCATTACGGGTACCCAGAAACAATAGTGTCTGATAATGGAAGTCCATTCCGTTCAAATGAGTTTAAAGTGTATTGTCAAAATAAGGGGATTAGTCAAGTATTTAGTGCCCCATATCATCCACAATCCAATGGGCAAGTGGAAAGATTTGTGGATTATTTTAAAAGAATGATGACAAAAAATTGTAATAAGAAGAATTGGCTCAGTGAAGTGTTATTGTTTTATAGAGCCAGTCCTCATGAATCATTGGAAGGGAAATCTCCTAGTGAAGTGTTTCTTGGAAGAAAATTGCGATTGAATTTAGCGAGGTTAATACCAAAAAATGTGTTCTTCCAAGAAAATAAAAATAAAACACCTCAACAAGTGAAAATGAAAAGTTGGTTTGATAAACACCATGGAGTATAAAACCGAAAAATCGGTAAGTTAGTGTATTTCTTAAATTACCGAAAAGATGGTAAAATTAATTGGTTGAATGGTGAAGTGGAAAGTAAAAGGGGGGTTATCTATAAGATATACTCGCCAGTGTTAAATGCCGTAGTAACTCGGCACGAAAATCAAATTAGAAATAGAAGTTTAAGTGAAGATTGTAATAATTTGTGGAAAAGTGAAAGTGTAAGTGATAGTGGATTAAAAAGAGTTGATAAACCACATAAATATGGATTTGAGAGAAAGTATTAGACAGCCTCAAAAATTAGTGCTGACTAAGGAAAGTGTAAAAAAGTATGCTGAAGAGACTATAAATTATCCAGTGAAATTAGTGAGACAAGTGGGAACAAGCCAAAGATGAAAGATGTCGAAGATGATAATAATATGGAGATGTAGATGAGCCACATATATAAAATTTTGTGATAATATTGTTGTTGTATATTTTTTTGTAATGTTGTATGTATTTTTTGTTCCCATTGTCCTTATTCCCCCAAAATTATTGTATGTATTTTTTGTTTGTTGTTTGGCTGGAAAGTGTTAGTATATTGTAAAGCTTCGGCTTTAAGTGAAGCCGAACCTTTTTTTAAGGGGGGAGGTGTTGTGTATGGGCGTCAGCCCTTAAAGTGTTAGTATAAAAGCCCAGTGAGACAAGTGGGTACAAGCCATATATTTTTGTTGTTTGTTTTTTCAGGAAATTTAATATTAAAATTTAGATGAATAAAATTATTATTATTCTTTTCTCATATTCGATTGTTCAGTTGAATATCCAAATCCATGGTAAGATGTTTGAAGTTGTATTAAAAATAAAAGATGATTGGGAAGAAAAAAGAGAATTTATTTATTTGAAAAATATTCAAATAGGAGAACGTTTTGTATTGATAATGAATGTAAATCAAGGAAATAAAGTCGAAAATTATTTCAATAAAAAAACTGATTCGTTTTGTAAAATTGAAATAGATCCTGTTGAAAATGTTTTTGTTGTTAAACTAAGTACGAGGTCAAAATTTAGCTCTCAATTGAAAATGAGAATTTTGATTGAAATTGCCAATAATAAAATTGTCAAGAAATTTTTGACCAACTTGGGAATACAGGTATTTTTTGTTTGATCATTCGAAATTTAAGCTTTCATTAATTCACAAATTTATCTATTTAAGATTCGCCTATATAATAATTTTATCAAGAATAATAATTATTATGAAACTTCTATATTAGAAGAAAGTTTAGAAAATACAAATAAAAAGGAATTATTGAATGAAAATAAAGAAAATTACAAAAACAAACTTTTATCAAGTTATTGGACGGAAATTAATTTAATCGGATATAAAATTGAATTGTTAGAAAAACAAAAAGTTGAATATCCGAAAGAATTAAGAAGCAAAATTACCGAAATTGCAAATAAACTAAGTAAATAGAATTTTTAAATTAGTCTATCTTCTCATTTGTCTAAAAATTTTACATTGATAATTATAGGTGGAATAATTGAAGTAAATAGACGAAAGTGTTTCAATTGTAGAGTTACACAAACAAAACGGTGGTATTGTGTACTAAAAGATCATTACTTGTGCGAACAATGTGGCGCATATAAACGCAAATCTGGAAAGTTTAGATCAAAAGAATTATGGTTGAAGACGGCAAAGGTTATATTTATAAATATCTGGGACAATTTTTAATAATTATTATAGGAACTCTTTAAATGAATCTATTAAGCAATTCTAAACCTACTTAAAGCATTTTTGTCCAATCGTTGAGGACCGATAGAGATATAAGCGAAAACGTTCTTATTTAATATAACCTACCAGATCCTTCTCCTTAAGTAATTTAAGTACATCGTAAATAGGCTCGTTCCTCTAAAACCACGTTTTGCCTAAACCTACATTTGATCTGACTATAAAAATAATATTTGCGGAAATCTGTATGATAAAGTTAATAAACCTCTCTGATGTAGGAGAACTTTTATCCGTTTCCATACATTTTCCTATAAAATTTAGATAACACCAAAAGATCGAAATTGTTTTATTTGCCATGTTACTCATACATCACGTTGGTACGGTTATTCAAAACCTGGACACTATTTATGTGCTGCTTGTTACAATAAACAGCAAAGAATGAAGAAATCAATTAAAAATGCGAAAGAAAATGTTTGATTTTGCTTTTAAATTTAGTTTACTTTGTTATTATAGAATGAAGTTGAAAGCGGCTACAATTTGTGAAAGTTGGAATACACCCAACTTTGAATGGATAAAAATGAGAATGAAATAATATAAACATTGTTATCAAATTTCAGTTGTATTTTTTACTGCTCGACTTTTGTTTCTACATTACCTTATGAGTACATTACTTTATTTCCTTCTCTTTTTTGAAGTTTTTCATTTATTAGATTCTTTTTCACTTAAATTTTTCGTGGCGCGAACTTTGCGGACCCGAAATTTGCGGAACGAAAGTTGCGGAACCGAAGGTTGCGGACCTGATCTTTGCGGAACCAAGATTTTAGGACCGACACTTGAGTAAAAAGGAGAATTCCGGCAGAGTTTACCATGATCAGTACCAGGGGTGAGCGCAAGAGACAATCTCAAAAAACGCAAGACGCAAAACGCAACGCAAGGCCAAAATTTAACGCAAATAACGCAAGACGCAAAACGCAAAACGCAAGAACGCAAAATTGGGAAAAAAATTTTTTAAATTAAGTATTAGCCATTTTTCAGTTAAAATTGGTGTATTACTATAAGTCAGCGAGTCCTAATTAAGTTTGTGATACATGTAATTTGGATGGGTAATGTTTTGGAGAGGGATAAAGGATTTGAAGGGATTATGAAGGAAGTCAGAGGATTTAGAAGGATCAAGGGGTTTAACGAAGTAGCGGGGGATTACGGAGATTATCATGTAATTTGGAGCGATCAAGGAGATTTAAAAAGATACCATGGGATTACTGAAGGCTGTCGGGTGAGTTAGAGAGATAACAGAGGATAAAGAGCTATCAGTATTTATAATTTGATTCCGGGGATATCAGGTGATTTGGAGGATAACTTGAGATCTGAGCTCCAGATACTGACCGATATTTTTTGAGCCGTTCCAAGATGGAAAATTGGTATTTAAATACCTTGCTTTCAGCGCCGCAGGCAAAAATTTTGAGAATTTTGGAAAGCAGAAGCTAGATTTCTCCCAATTTTTGCCTTCAGATTAGAAGAATAACAGGGATTTGAGCATATAGTAGTTATCAGGGATTGAAGAGATATAGCAGGATATCCCTACAAACCCCCGATATCTTTTTAAATCAACCTTAATCGCAGTAAATCGACCGATAGTCTTCTATCACCTCATTTCCCCCGATATTTTCCACTTAGCCACTTTATCCCTCCTCCATTTTCTGCGCCGCAAGCGAAAATTTTGAGAATTTTGGAAGGCCAGAAAGCAAAATTTCTTCCTTTTTTAGCGCCGTAGGCGAAAATTTTTAGAATTTTGGAAGGTCAATAAGCCGGATTTCTCCAATTTTGTCCTCAGATTGGGTATATTTTTTGCGTTAATTTCATCGAAAATAACGCAAGACGCAAAACGCAACGCAAGGCCAAAATTTAACGCAAATAACGCAAAACGCAAAACGCAAAACGCAATGCGCTCACCCCTGATCAGTACCGGATTCAAGATTTTTTCGTGATTTTTCAAAATTTTTATCAATTTTTTATCTTAAAATTATTTCATAATTTAGATAATCGAGAAAATTCCTTAAAAAATCATTTATATGGCCATTTCATAAGGTCATGATGCCTAATTTATCCTAATTAACGCCCAGGCTAAAATTTTTGAAATTTCCGAGGTTCAGTAGTTTTTTCGGGTCCGCAATTTCGGGTCCGCAAATTAAAATCCGCAAATTTCGGCGCGCCTTTGTTTTCTCTTTAAAAAATTTTTTACTTGTACTAAAATAAACTAGGTCAAGATTCCTGAATTTATCCTAATTAACGCTGCAAGCTAAAATTTTGAAATTTCCGAGGTTCAGTAGACTTTATTTTCGGTCCGCAAATTTTTGGTCCGCAAATCACATATCCGCAAAATTCGAATTATTTCAACTTCAAACATAATCTTATCTAGATTAAAGTCAATTGCACGCAAATATCCTTCTATATTTTCATTGAAACTATCATGTTGATTATTTTGTTTTTCAATTAATTTTACCACAAAACGTTCCTTTATTTCAACATATTTTAAATAAATAAATTCTCTTTTTTCTTTCCAATCATCTATAATTTTCACTTCTACACTAATATGTCTTCCGAGGCATTAAATTTTCAAGAATATAATTAAATAAATGAGAATTATAAAATTAAATTTTATCATCTGAAATTTAAAAAATTTATTTATACCATGGCTGTAACTTGAGAACGCGGTTACTTTTTTCCTAATATTATATAATACATGGGGGAGTACACACTTCCATTTGCTTTTAATGCAGCCCAAATGCCGAATTTTGTTATTATATAGTATCATATAGTTTAAATAGTCTTAATTAAGAGCTTCAAAAAATTATTTTATATGGAGTTTTGTGTACATTTTTATTTAAAAAATAAATAGAACACTTAATTTATCGAGGCGTCAAATTTTTTTGAATAAATTTGCTTGATTTGATGACTGCCTTTATTTTGAAATTTATAAGACATTTAAAAATAAATATTTGCACTTTATATTTAATGGAAAATTCATATGATTAGTCCTCATGTCTTTAAATATTTTGAAATGTTATTTTTATTTATTTTGTCAAGCGCCGGGATAAAAAAGTTATTTGCACTTTTTGTCAATCGACTCGTTTAATATGATTAGTTTTAATTTTTTGAAATATTTTATTTTTCAAGAAATATAAAAAGTGCAAATATTTATTTTTAAATGCCGACTATTTATATTTAAAAATAAATAGATAAAAGAAGTAGTTATATCAAAGCTATTCAAAAAAGGAAAAGTTTGATGATTTTATATTTTTATTTTTTTCCTTATATACCGTTAATTATTATTGATATTAAAATTTAAGATGAATAAATTTATTATTATTCTTCTCTCATATTTGTTTGTTCTGATGAATATCCGGATCAGCGGTAAAATCGTTGAGATTGGATTAAAAATAAACAACGATTGGGAAGGAAAAAGAGAATTTATTTATTTAAAAAATATTCAAATAAAGGAACGTTTTATATTAATAATGAATGTAAATAAAGGAAATAAAATTGAAAATTATTTCAATAAAAAACTGAATCGTTTTGTAAGCTTGAAGAAAATCGTGTTAATAAAGTTTTTATTGCTAAACTAAATAATTGTTCGAAATATACCAACCAATTAAATACGCGAATTTTGATTGAAATTGCCAATAATGAAATTGTCAAGAAATATTTGGAAAACTTGGGAAAACAGGTATTTTATATTTGATTATTCGAAATTTAGGCATCGAAGCTACACTAATTTAATATATTTAAGATTCGCCTAAATAATAATTTCATTGTGAATAATAATTATTATAAAACTTCTATATTAGAGGAAAGTTCAAAAAATAATTTTAGCTCAATAAAAGAAAATATTGTATCCTATAAAAACAAACTTTTATCAAGTTATTGGACGGAAATTAATTTAATTGGATATAAAATTGAATTTTTAGAAAAACAAAAGGTAGAATATCCGAATGAATTAAAAAGTAGAATTATTTACATCGGCAGTGAAATATGTAAATAAATTTTTAAATTTACTATCTTTTCATTTGACCAAAAATTTTCACTAATAATTATAGGTGGAATAGTTGAAGTAAATAAACGTAAGTGTTTCAATTGTAGAGTTACACAAACAAAGCAGTGGCATAGGTTACTAAAAGAACATTACTTATGCGAACAATGTGGCGACTATAAACGCAAATATCGAAAGTTTAGATCAAAAGAATTATGGTTTAAGACTAAAAAGGTTATATTTATCAAAATTAGGGTTTAATATTTATTGTCTGAACTCTTTAAATGAATCTTTTACTCAATTCTCAACTTACTGAATGTTTTTTTCCAAACGTTGAGGACCGATAGAGATATTTATAAGCGAAATGATTTTATGTATTTTTTACTACCCATTGAGTAATTTAAAAACGATCTTAAATGTTATTTGCGGAGTTACACAAAAAATATCATGAACTGCCAGTTCATTAAAACACCGTTTTGACAAAAATGACAGTTGATCATGCTCTATAAAATAATATTTTCAATCTGTATCATCAAATTAATAAATAAATCTTTTTGATGTAAAAAACTTTTAATTTTACACATTTTCTTATAAATATTTAGATAACACCAAAAGATCGATTTTGTTCTATTTGCAATGTTACTCGTACATCCCTTTGGTACCTTCATTCAAAACCAGAGCACTATTTATGTGCTGCTTGCTACCAAAAACAGCAAAGAATAATGAAATCACATAATAATACAAAATAAACGTTTGATTTTGCTTTAAAATTAGTTTACTTTGATATTATAGATCGAAGTTGAAAGCGGCTATGATTTGGGGAAGTTCAGACTACACTCGACAGTGAATGGTTGGAATGAATATAAACATTGTTATAAAATTTTCAATTATATTTTTTACTGCTCGATTTTTTTGCTTTTTTTAAATAATTCACTTCTCTCGGTAATTCCAAGGCTGGTCCCCCACCTTTTTTTCTGTTCGCCTGACCATTTTGAGCTTTTTTGCTTGACATATAATGTACAATATATCATTCGAAAGAGCTATTCGAGCTGAGTAGAATGATACTATGTTCGTTTCGATTTGGAGATTCTGAGCCGAATTATGAAGCTAAATCCTCGATGGACTTGCTTTTTGTGATGTTGAAAGGGATTAAAACAAATGGTCATAAATATGTTTATTTAAGTCGGATTTCGTTGAATTAAGTACCGTTCGACTCAGCTTGGAGAACTCTTTCGAACGATATATAATTTGCCATAAAAAGTTTGAAAAATCGAAAAAATAGAAAGGAAAATAAGGGGGGACCAGCCTTGGAATTACCCTTCTCTCTTCTAAATTAGTTCATTTTTCGATTCCTTATCATTAAAAAATTTTTTCCATCTTTCAATCTTTTTATTTTTATAAATATTGTCCATGTTTTGAAGAACAACTCACCATTTTGTTTGATTAATTCCGTAAATATAATAATGTAGATCCTTCTTAAATAAATTTTATCAGAACAGTATTATTTAGGGATGACTTTTCTGTATTCAAAATTGAGGTTGAAGGGAGTTGTGAGGGAAAAATAGCAGCTAATCGGTAGATTTAATATTTTTGAATAACCACCCTTAGCATAGGTAATATTATATGTAAAAGAGTCCTAATTTTTTACATAAGCGTTCTATTCATAGATTGAAATGAAAATTACCTATACAAAAAAGAGTTAAATTCTGTTACTCTTGAACTTTTTAAGATGACGGCAATAAAAGATTATTTTTACAAAATTTTTGAATTTATGTAATATGAAAAATTCTTTAATAATTTATAGCATTTTTAATCATTTGATTATCTCTTTAAAGTCTCATCATTAGAGACAGGATTTTTAGGCACGATAAAGTTAAAAATAGGCGCCTATATAGGCACTATCAAACTGCTAAAATAGGCACTAAAATACGAAAAAAAGGCAAAATAGGCGGTATTTTTTCGAGATTTTCTGATTTAAATTGACTAATTTTTTTAAAAAACATAAATCTAAGCAATAAACTGTTTGATTTTGACGATCAGAATTACATATAAACAAATTATACTAATTATTTTTTTTCAAAAAAAATTTGATAAATTTTTCAGAAGAAAATTCTTCCCAAAATAATTTTTTGACAAAAATTTTTTGGAAAAATTTTATATTTACCAGAAAAAAATTTTTAGACAACAATTTTTTCAAAAAAATGCCCAAAAATTCGTAAATTTTATTAAAAATATGCAAAATAGGCTGAAAAAAAGCAAAATAGGGCATTTTGTCAGAAAAAGTTAAAATAGGCAATTTTAGGCAATGATAAAATTAGTTAGAAAGCAGATTTCAGTTAAAATAACACCGGATTTGAACGTTTCAGCATCAGGCCTATCTAGGAAAAAACAGGCATTTGCCTAAAAATCCTGTCTCTACTCATCATTTAGATTATCCAGTATTGTGAAAAATTAAGGAAAAATAATAATGCACCATAGTTTATGTGAAAACATTAAAAGTAACCAATATATCGCTTTGCAGGAGAAACAATGAAAAAATTATTTAGGATGCAGAATTAGATTATCGTATTGCTCTAATAGAACCACATGTACCTCTGTTTTTTGACCCGCTCGTATTGTGTGCTTATATTAGGGAGTGGCCTCAAATAGAATTTTTGGTTCATTAAGATCATTTACAGTAATTTACATAGTTTCTAATTTATTTTATATTTATACATAAATATGATATGCATAATTTTTCATAATTTTTATGTTGCTAGAATCAAATAGTTTCGTTTAATTCTTATTCGCTTTCTTTATTTTTTGTTGTCGATTGTAACAAGTATGACAAACATATTTTTCAGGTTTTGAATGACGGTACCATTGTAATGTTTTTGTTACACCGCAAATAAAACAATTTCGATCAGGTGTGATTCGCTAAAATATTTATTAAATAGTACTTATGTAAAGATTTGAAAATGTTCTCTTTCATCAAGAATGTTTTGTTAAAAATCTAATTAATAATGATCATAAAAATTTAAAGCTGGATTGAAATTTTCGTAAGAATGGGTTTGTTAAGAATGATTTGGGTATGAAAGAGTTTAAAAATAAATTTAGGGTCAGAATTATTTTAGGTTTTGTTATTAAATTTTATAGAGGATGATGAAAAAATCTTTAGGAGATGATAAAATAAAATTGCTCGCTTGCAGCAATATAATCTTTTTGCTAAAGAAATATTTTATTCCAGCCTTAGTACAGAGCAATGACTGTTAGAATTTTTTCAATAAATAGAATGAAAATTTTTCTAGGATTAATCCGATGGCCATTTTAAATAAAATTAATCGGATGACCACTTTAAATAAATTGGCTTTTTGGAGTCAAAAAAATCGAAGAATTCGGATGGTTCATGATTATGACATTTATTCGTTAATAAATCAAGGGAATTTTATCTTACCGATATCTAATAATAGCAAACCTTTTTAGTCTTGATAAACAAGCTTTTATGTCTATGACTTCCGTGATTTTGACAATAAGCAAAACAAGTATGACACAAATAGTGTTCCTTGAGATACTTATGCCACTATGATTTAGTTTGGTTAGCACAACAATTGAAACAATCTCGCTCCTTCTTTTCAATAGTTACTCCTATAAAATTAAAATAAACGTTAATTGCTAGAGATGTTTTCTTATTGATATTGCAACGAGAGAAAGCGAAATAAAATTAGTCGGAAGCGGAAGACGGAAGTCGGAAGCGGAAGACAAAAAAAGGCGGAATTCTGCGGAAGTCCGAAGCGGAAGAAAAATAAATTTTTATTCATAATTAATATCTCAAATTTTTATATCCTATTGTAAGTAGAATATTTTGATTTAAACGCTACAGGCAAAATATTGAGTTCCTTTTAGAAGATAAATAGGATTAGGAGTATGTATGAGAGAATATGAGGGTTATCAATGATTGAGATATTCTTATATTTTTTCAAATATCTTACTCCAATATCCTCTTAATTTAACCAATATCATTTTAAATTATCTGTCATCCGTCTAAATCCTATGATATCTTTCAAAATCTTTTCGATATTTATGAAGAAGAAGATAGATTTATTCCCTATCCAGCGCCGTGGCAAAAACTTTTATACATAATTTTGAAAAAATCTCGTTATCGGTTCAACCGCTTCTCTGTTTAGGAACCATGGTTGGGCCGAAAAAAAATTCGGGTCGAATTTTAGATGTGTTTTCGAATAGAAAAATTCTCGCATCAGATTTCGGGTCGAAAAAAGGCCGGATTTCGGCTCTCGGATCGGATTTCGGCTCTGGTCAGTTAATTATTTTGCCAATATTTTAGCTTTTTCTAAGCAGCATTGTATTTTTTTGCCTACAATTCCGAAAATTAACAAACTTTTCGCCTAAGGCGCTGAAAATGGAAGAAATACGGTTCTTAGCCGTTATCTCATCGACCGTTCGTGATCCGTCAATATCATTCACAAATTCCTCTATAGTTACTTTTAGTTTTAAACAGAGTTCTTCCTTTTTCAGCGCTGCAGGCGAGATTTTTGAAATTTTGTAGGCCAAGAGCTAAATTTCTTTTTTTGGATCCACCCTTATTTTGTTAAATAAGCTTATTTTTATTTACTTATTTTATTGCCAATATAAACAATATTTTCTTTCAATTCTTTCAGATATTCGACTTTTTGTTTTTCTAACAATTCAATCTTATATCCAGTTAAATTAATTTCCGTCCAATAACTCGATAAAAGTTTGTTTTTATAAGTCACGATACTTTCTTTTAATAATGCTTTTTTATTTATTTTTTCTAAATTCTCATCTAATATAGATGTTTCGTAATAATTTTTCTTAGTTTTATTAAATTGATTACCCCTGATCAACTTAAATTTATGAGCAAATTAATTATTAATGTTAATTGCTATTATTTAATTACTCTTTTGATTTTTGATATTATTATTATTATTCAAATAATAAAATTGAAATACTTGTTTTTCTAATCCAATCAAAATATTTTGTATTATTCTGTTATTGGCAATATTAATCAAGAGTCTCCTTTTTAATTCTTCATCATGCTCTGATCTATGATCTATCTCAACTTTATAATTATTTCTTACATGGTTTACGTCAATTCGGCGCAGAAATCCCTCAATATTATAATTATAGCTAGAGTCATACTGATTATTTTGTTTTCCAATTTTTTCCAATACAAAACGCTCTTCTAATTCAACATTTTTTAAATAAATAAATTCCCTTTTTTCTTTCCAATCGTCTTTAATTTTTACTACTATACTAACTTTTTTCCCATCACATTTAATATTCATTAGGGTAAGCAGTAAATAAAAGCAAGAAGCAATAATCAATTTAATCATCTTAAATTTAATATTGAAAATATAGTTGTTCGTTATACAAAAGACTTAATTTTATAAAATCGATAAATTAATTATTGAGCTAAAAGTTTCAACGCTTTAGGTATTTAGTTGAATGATCAAACATAAATTGTTTCTGTCTTGAATATTGGGTCAAGTGCTAGCTGAGACTATCAAGTGCTAGCTTTCAAAGAAGCACAGATAATGTCAAGCATTTTAATCATATATTTGCTAATAATTTTCCCAAGCTATTAATTAATAGCTATGCAATAGAACAAAAATATAACAAATTTATTATAGAAATATTTAACTATTTTGATTAATACGTACGTAAAATTGAATATATACCGTTCCGTTTACAAAAATCGCGCTGTATATTTATTTTAATAAATAACAAAAATGAATCTTTTTAATTTTTCTATGAATTTAGATATAAATAAGGTAACATTTTAGGTATTAAAGAAACACACATAGATGCGCACATCAATCAAACACAAATTATCGAATAATTAAAACCCATGGCAATATACTTAAAGTGCAATTATTAATTTCGAAAGGTCGCCTAAGTAAAAAATAAATAAATAATAAAGCGGTATATTTTAAAATTTCTTTAATGTTTATCAAGTAAAAATTATAAAGTACTTTAACAATTTTGAAAGAATCTGTTTGTTTACTGAATTAAAATGATAGGATTTTATACATATTTTAATAAAATATTGTAATTTTTTTCCGAATATGTCTAAAGAATAAATGTACTTTTCACAACAAAATAATAAAGTCGTAGACCGTCGAACTTTTTTAAGTAGAATAATACCTCTATAATAAGTTTCCTGATGAAATATTACCTTAAATAATCAAAAATTCTTGGTTTTAGATTTTAGTCAGCTATTTTTCCCTATGAATTTTTGACTTGTTAATGTAATATCTCATCTGGAAAATTATTATAGTAGGTATTATCCTCTTGAACAAGATTATCGGTCTTCTACTTTTATTTTTTGTTGTAAAAAGTACATTTTTCATTTAGACATGTCCGGAAAAAATAATTACAATATTTTATTAAAATATGTTTAAAATCCTATCATTTTAATTCAGTAAACAAACAGATTCTTTCAAAATTGTTAAAGTACTTTATCATTTTTACTTGATAAAAATTAAAGAAATTTTAAAATATACCGCTTTATTATTTATTTATTTTTTACTTAGGCGACCTTTCGAAATTAATAATTGCACTTTAAGATATTGCCATGGGTTTTAATTATTCGATAATTTGTGTTTGATTGATGTGCGCATCTATGTGTATTTATTTAATACGTAAAATGTTACCTTATTTATTTTTAAATTCATTGGAAAATTTAAAAAATTTATTTTTGTTATTTATTAATATTAAATAACATAGCGATTTTAGTAAAATCATCAGTATATATTCAATTCTAAGTTTGTATTAAGCAAGATAGTTTAGTGTTTCAGTAATAAATTTGTTATATTTCTGTTCTGTTGTATAGCTATTAATTACTTTAGATTGTTCGTCGATTGTTTAAATAATTTTTTAAATAGCTGCGGCTAAGATTTTAACCCTCATCGGATGAGGGTTAAAAATTTAACACGCAACTGGGAGTTGTATTACCCGAGGAACTAACCCACAACTCAAGGATACCCTTGGTTTAATTTTTTAATGAATTTAAAAATAAATAAGGTAACATTTTAGGTATTAAATAAATACACATAGATGCGCACATCAATCAAACACAAATTATCGAATAATTAAAACCCATGGCAATATACTTAAAGTGGAATTATTAATTTCGAAATGTCGTCTAAGTGAAAAATAAATAAATAATAAAGCGATATATTTTAGAATTTCTTTAATGTTTATCAAGTAAAAATTATAAAGTACTTTAACAATTTTGAAAGAATCTGATTTGTTTACTGAATTAAAATGTTGAGGATTTAAACATATTTTAATAAAAATTGTAATTATTTCCCGTATATGTCTAAAAATGTACTTTTTACAACAAAAAACAAAGTATGTAGATGACCGTTAATCTTTTTCGAGAAGAAAAATAAGTTTATTTCTAAACATTTACTTTAAATTGCATTTTAAAGAATATAGAAAATAAATAAATAGTTTCTAATTTTATTTAGATAAATGTTAGGCTAAATTTGTTTTATTTTTCTTCAAACTTAAAACCTTTTAATTACTCATTTCATTTTAATCCTATTACATTGAGAAAATTTTTATTCAACTTTTGTAATTTTGGGAGATGTATAATGGCTAACTTGGATAATTTAAGTTGATTTTGTTTCCATAGAATAATTAAAACAGAATATCTGAACAAAGAAATAAGGGAATTATTCGTGAATTTGTTTGTTTTATAAATTAAATAGCATTTACGATTTTAAAAATGATACGAGAAAAAACATGAAAAATTCGATTTTGTGAAAAATTAAGAAAAAATAATAATGTACCATTGTTTATGTGAAAACTCTAAAGTCAACCAATATATCGCTGTGCTGAAGAAACATTTAAAAAATTATTTAGGATAAAGAAAGTGTTCATTTAATATCGTTTTTTATCTTTTATATTGATTATATATATCATATGCATAAATAGGATCTGCATAATTTGTAATCAATTTTATGTTCATAGACTCAAATAGCGTATCTTTGAAATCTAATTTGCATTCTTTATTTTTTTTTGTCTTTTGTAACATGCACGACATATATATTGTTCAGGTTTTGTATGACGGTACCACTGTGATGTTTTTGTTGCACCGCAAATAAAGCAATTTCTATCAGGTGTGATTCGCTAAAATATTTGTTAAATAGTACTTATGTAAATTAGATTTGACCTTAGAAATGTTCTCTTTCTTATAAAATGTTTAGTTAAAAATCTAATTTATAATGATCTTAAAAATTCAATGTCAAAATGAGATGAACAAGGTGTTTTAACTAAGAATTACTAATTGAAAAATAACGTTGACAGATTTTAATGATATTAGGTATTCGTATCTACAATTATTTGGTTTTATTGACATATAAATTATATCTAAATCCTAATTAATTTTATTTGGGTTCAATTGACTTATGTGTCCAATCGAACTTTATGAGTCCAATGAAAAGTTTATGAGTCCTAGGAATTTTATGATACCAATCACATTTCATTAAATTTTATTAAATAATCTTTTAAAAAGAATTTAAAAAAGAACTAAATTTACATTACAATTTTTTAATTTTTTTAACACTTCGTCCTACAATTTCTAGTGTGTCTATCTCCACTCGTAGCAAATAAAGATAAAGTAAAAAGAGACAGAATGAAAATACAGCACATGGTTCGAAGTTAGACATAATTCTATGTCAAAAACCCAACATATAATATAAATACAAAATACACAACATCATTAAAAACTGTCAACGTAGGAAAAAAACACCCTGTACTTTTGGGTAAGAACGAATTCATGTTTAATGAAATTTTTTAGAGAACGATGAAATAAAATCGCTCGCAATTACTATAAAGATTTTTGAAAGCAATCAAAGAATTGATCAAAAAATTGATCAAAAGTTTTATCAGAAGTTTTACTTTAAGATTTATTAAAAATCGTCCCAACTATTGATAAAGATAACCTTCGTAGTCTTAAACCATAATTCATTTGATCTAAACTTTCCATATTTGCGTTTATAGTCACCACATTGTTGGCACAAGTAATGATTTTTTAGTACACTATGCCACCATTTTGTTTGTGTGACTCTACAATTGAAACACTGTTGTTTATTTACTTCAATTATTTCACCTATAATTATCGAGGGAATTTTTTAGTTAAATGAAAATATAGACAAATTTAAAAATTTGTTTACTTATTTTGTTGCCAATATAAATAATCTTTCCTTTTAACTCCTTCGAATATTCAACTTTATGTTTTTTTAACAATTCAATTTTATACCCAATTAAATTAATTTCCGTCCAATAACTTGATATAAGCATGTCTTTATAATTTTCTATATTTTCTTTTAATAAAGCTTTTTTATTTATATCTATGAAACTTCCTTCTAATATAGAAGTTTCATAATAATTGTTATTCTTGATAAAGTTATTATTTAGGCGGTTCTTAGAAATATAAAATGTGTACATATTATTGAAGGCTTAAATTTAGAATAATAAATATAAATACCTGTTTTCCCAAGTTTTTCAAAAATTTCTTTACAATTTCATTATTGGCAATTTCAATCAAAATTCTCGTTTTTAATTGATAGCTAAATTTAGAATTCGTATTTATTTTAGTAATAAAGGCTTTATTAACAGGATCTATTTCAATTTTACAAAACGATCCATTTTCCTTATAAGGATAATCAACTATACTACTTTTATGTTTTACATTGATTATTAATACAAAACGTTCCTTTATTTGAATATTTTTTAAATAAATAAATTCTCTTTTTTCTTCCCAATCTTCTTTTATTTTTAATTTAACCTCAACCATTCTACCTTTGATTTGGATATTCAACAGAACAAACATATATGAGTGTAGCATAATTATAAAGTTTTTCATCTTAAATTTAAATATTAAAATTGTCTACTCTAGTTTCTATCGCCACTCGCAGCAATTAAAGTAACAATGCATGTGGAATGCATACAATGAAAAAAGGAAACGAGAGCGGTAGAGGAAAAGAGAGCGGTAGTCTGTTGTTTTCCTCTACGTACTAAGTGGGGCCGTTACACCAAGAAATAGCTTTCAAATAAGCATAGATAATGTCAGGCTTTTAATCATATATTTGATAATAATTTTCCCCAGCTATTAATTAATAGCTCTACAGAATAACAGAAATATAACAAATATGTATATTACAGAAGCATTAAACTATCTTGATTAATACATATATAAAATTTAATATATAATGTTGCTTTTATAAAATCGCGCTGTTATTTAATTTTAATAAATAACAAAAATAATTTTTTTAATTTTTCAATAAATTTACAAATAAATAAGGTAAATTTTAGGTATTAAAGAAATACACATAGATGCGCACATCAATCAAAGCACAAATTATCGAATAATTAAAACCCATGGCAATATCTTAAAGTGCAATTATTAATTTCGAAAGGTCGCCTAAGTAAAAAATAAATAAATAATAAAGCGGTATATTTTAAAATTTCTTTAATTTTTATCAAGTAAAAATGATAAAGTACTTTAACAATTTTGAAAGAAATTTGAATTTGAAGATTTTGAAAGAATTATAAGCGCACTTTGGATTTTCGTGTTTCTAAAATTAGGAAAAATCTACAAAAATTTGAGCAAGCATATCTATCGATAATAAGAACAAATAAAAAAGAATTAGGTCCATATCTCATTTCAATGTCGAGATCTCGATACCCTGAAAATACGGGTAAAATAGGGGTAGGACTCTTTAAAAAATATTTTCGACCCCATATGGATTATTTTAAAATTTCTATTCAGGCTTATTTGAAAGCCCTTGAAATTTGCTATGAGATAGCCTTAATCTTATTTTCCAGAAAAAATTCATTTGAAAGATATATTACATTAATCTTCCGAAGCGACCGTAAAGACCATTTTATTGGGCATTTAGTTGTTTTTTGGAGACATGAAAATTTAACTCTTAATAACCGATCTAAATATTTTTTCTGGAAAAAAATATTTAGGCTATCTTGTAGCAAATTTCAAGGGCTATCAAATAAGCCTGAATAGAAATTTCAAAATAATCCATATGGGGTCGAAAATATTTTTTAAAGAGTCTTACCCCTATTTTACCCCTATTTTCAGGGTATCGAGATCTCGACATTGAAATGAGATATGGACCTAATTCTTTTTCATTTGTTCTTAATATCGATAGATATGCTTGCTCAAATTTTTGTAGATTTTTCCTAATGTTAGAAACACGAAAATCCAAAGTGCGCTTATAATTTTGAACAAGTAAATTTATTGAAAATTTTGAATTTTTTGAATTTAAATGGATAATTTCAAAATCTTTTAATGTCAACATATTTCTAATACGTTTTAGTATTTTAAATCAAAATTTGATAATATTTGGATAACTAAGCCCCGAGTTATTCAATTTTTTCAGGTGCGCTTATAATTTTGAACAGCACTGTATTGCCATGGGTTTTAATTATTCGATAATTTGTGTTTGATTGATGTGCGCATCTATGTGTATTTCTTTAATACCTAAAATTTACCTTATTTATTTGTAAATTTATTGAAAAATTAAAAAAATTATTTTTGTTATTTATTAAAATTAAATAACAGCGCGATTTTATAAAAGCAACATTATATATTAAATTTTATATATGTATTAATCAAGATAGTTTAATGCTTCTGTAATATACATATTTGTTATATTTCTGTTATTCTGTAGAGCTATTAATTAATAGCTGGGGAAAATTATTATCAAATATATGATTAAAAGCCTGACATTATCTATGCTTATTTGAAAGATATTTCTTAGTGTAACGGCCCCACTTAGTACGTAGAGGAAAACAACAGACTACCGCTCTCTTTTCCTCTACCGCTCTCGTTTCCTTTTTTCATTGTATGCATTCCACATGCATTGTTACTTTAATTGCTGCGAGTGGCGATAGAAACTAGAGTAGACAATTTTAATATTTAAATTTAAGATGAAAAACTTTATAATTATGCTACACTCATATATGTTTGTTCTGTTGAATATCCAAATCAAAGGTAGAATGGTTGAGGTTAAATTAAAAATAAAAGAAGATTGGGAAGAAAAAAGAGAATTTATTTATTTAAAAAATATTCAAATAAAGGAACGTTTTGTATTAATAATCAATGTAAAACATAAAAGTAGTATAGTTGATTATCCTTATAAGGAAAATGGATCGTTTTGTAAAATTGAAATAGATCCTATTAATAAAGCCTTTATTACTAAAATAAATACGAATTCTAAATTTAGCTATCAATTAAAAACGAGAATTTTGATTGAAATTGCCAATAATGAAATTGTAAAGAAATTTTTGAAAAACTTGGGAAAACAGGTATTTATATTTATTATTCTAAATTTAAGCCTTCAATAATATGTACACATTTTATATTTCTAAGAACCGCCTAAATAATAACTTTATCAAGAATAACAATTATTATGAAACTTCTATATTAGAAGGAAGTTTCATAGATATAAATAAAAAAGCTTTATTAAAAGAAAATATAGAAAATTATAAAGACATGCTTATATCAAGTTATTGGACGGAAATTAATTTAATTGGGTATAAAATTGAATTGTTAAAAAAACATAAAGTTGAATATTCGAAGGAGTTAAAAGGAAAGATTATTTATATTGGCAACAAAATAAGTAAACAAATTTTTAAATTTGTCTATATTTTCATTTAACTAAAAAATTCCCTCGATAATTATAGGTGAAATAATTGAAGTAAATAAACGACAGTGTTTCAATTGTAGAGTCACACAAACAAAATGGTGGCATAGTGTACTAAAAAATCATTACTTGTGCCAACAATGTGGTGACTATAAACGCAAATATGGAAAGTTTAGATCAAATGAATTATGGTTTAAGACTACGAAGGTTATCTTTATCAATAGTTGGGACGATTTTTAATAAATCTTAAAGTAAAACTTCTGATAAAACTTTTGATCAATTTTTTGATCAATTCTTTGATTGCTTTCAAAAATCTTTATAGTAATTGCGAGCGATTTTATTTCATCGTTCTCTAAAAAATTTCATTAAACATGAATTCGTTCTTACCCAAAAGTACAGGGTGTTTTTTTCCTACGTTGACAGTTTTTAATGATGTTGTGTATTTTGTATTTATATTATATGTTGGGTTTTTGACATAGAATTATGTCTAACTTCGAACCATGTGCTGTATTTTCATTCTGTCTCTTTTTACTTTATCTTTATTTGCTACGAGTGGAGATAGACACACTAGAAATTGTAGGACGAAGTGTTAAAAAAATTAAAAAATTGTAATGTAAATTTAGTTCTTTTTTAAATTCTTTTTAAAAGATTATTTAATAAAATTTAATGAAATGTGATTGGTATCATAAAATTCCTAGGACTCATAAACTTTTCATTGGACTCATAAAGTTCGATTGGACACATAAGTCAATTGAACCCAAATAAAATTAATTAGGATTTAGATATAATTTATATGTCAATAAAACCAAATAATTGTAGATACGAATACCTAATATCATTAAAATCTGTCAACGTTATTTTTCAATTAGTAATTCTTAGTTAAAACACCTTGTTCATCTCATTTTGACATTGAATTTTTAAGATCATTATAAATTAGATTTTTAACTAAACATTTTATAAGAAAGAGAACATTTCTAAGGTCAAATCTAATTTACATAAGTACTATTTAACAAATATTTTAGCGAATCACACCTGATAGAAATTGCTTTATTTGCGGTGCAACAAAAACATCACAGTGGTACCGTCATACAAAACCTGAACAATATATATGTCGTGCATGTTACAAAAGACAAAAAAAAATAAAGAATGCAAATTAGATTTCAAAGATACGCTATTTGAGTCTATGAACATAAAATTGATTACAAATTATGCAGATCCTATTTATGCATATGATATATATAATCAATATAAAAGATAAAAAACGATATTAAATGAACACTTTCTTTATCCTAAATAATTTTTTAAATGTTTCTTCAGCACAGCGATATATTGGTTGACTTTAGAGTTTTCACATAAACAATGGTACATTATTATTTTTTCTTAATTTTTCACAAAATCGAATTTTTCATGTTTTTTCTCGTATCATTTTTAAAATCGTAAATGCTATTTAATTTATAAAACAAACAAATTCACGAATAATTCCCTTATTTCTTTGTTCAGATATTCTGTTTTAATTATTCTATGGAAACAAAATCAACTTAAATTATCCAAGTTAGCCATTATACATCTCCCAAAATTACAAAAGTTGAATAAAAATTTTCTCAATGTAATAGGATTAAAATGAAATGAGTAATTAAAAGGTTTTAAGTTTGAAGAAAAATAAAACAAATTTAGCCTAACATTTATCTAAATAAAATTAGAAACTATTTATTTATTTTCTATATTCTTTAAAATGCAATTTAAAGTAAATGTTTAGAAATAAACTTATTTTTCTTCTCGAAAAAGATTAACGGTCATCTACATACTTTGTTTTTTGTTGTAAAAAGTACATTTTTAGACATATACGGGAAATAATTACAATTTTTATTAAAATATGTTTAAATCCTCAACATTTTAATTCAGTAAACAAATCAGATTCTTTCAAAATTGTTAAAGTACTTTATAATTTTTACTTGATAAACATTAAAGAAATTCTAAAATATATCGCTTTATTATTTATTTATTTTTCACTTAGACGACATTTCGAAATTAATAATTCCACTTTAAGTATATTGCCATGGGTTTTAATTATTCGATAATTTGTGTTTGATTGATGTGCGCATCTATGTGTATTTATTTAATACCTAAAATGTTACCTTATTTATTTTTAAATTCATTAAAAAATTAAAAAAAATTTATTTTTGTTATTTATTAAAATTAAATAACAGTACGATTTTAGTAAAAGCATCAGTATATATTCAATTTTAAGTTTGTATTAAGCAAGATAGTTTAGTGTTTCAGTAATAAATTAATAAATTTGTTATATTTCTGTTCTATTGTATTGCTATTAATTAACTTTGATTGAACGTCGATTGTTTAAATAATTTTAAAAGCTCCGGCTAAGATCTGAACCCTCATCGGATGAGGGTTCAGATCTTACACGCAGCTGCGGGTTCTATTACTCGAGTAACTAACCCAGAGCTCAAGGTTATACATGGGTGGAGGAATTTTCGTCTCGGAACTACCACCCACGTTTTAATGTACCTCCATATTATAAATAAATATTCAAATTCAGATGATTAAATTTAATTTTATCATTCTCATATATTTAATTATATTATTGAAATTTCAAATCGCCGGGAAACTCATTCATGTTGATGTGAAAATTAGAGATGATTGGGAAGATAAAAGAGAATTTGTCTATTTAAAAAATATTGAAATAAGGGATCGTTTTATGGTGAAAGTAATTGAAAAGACAGATAATCAACATGATGGTTTTAATAAAAATATAGAAGGATATTTACGAACAATTAAATTAAATCTAGGTAAAAATATGTTTGAAGTTGAAATAGGTGATGAATCAAAATATATTTTTTCGGATCAATTAAAAAAGAATTTTTTTTATTGAAATTAGAAACAATGAAATAATCCAAAATTTTTTGCCTGGGCTTGAAAAAATGGTATATTTTTATTAATAGAATTTCCAATTCATAGTGTCACAACAAGCTAGGAAAGAAAAGTAACAGCAATTAAATGAAAATCGAGGCTATAACTACTCTAATTTGCGTTAAATTTAAGGTACTTCGAAATAATAATTTTATTGAAAATAATAATTGTTATGATACTTCAATATTGTATGAATGTGAAAAGAATAATAATTTTAACTTAATTGAAGAAAATTTAGAAAATTACAAAAACAAACTTTTTTCAAGTTATTGGACGGAAATTAATTTAATTGGATATAAAATTGAATTGTTAAAAAAACATAATGTTGAATATACGGAAAAATTGGGAAGCAGAATTATTGACATTGGAAATAAAATAAGTAAAAAATTTTATGTTAATAGAAAAGATATGCCCGCTGTCATATCAAGCTGATAACATCTCTAGTAAATAAAAATTTATTTTAATTTTATAGGTGTAATTAATTTAAAGAAAAAGCGAGATTGTTTCAATTGTGGTATTAGACAAATTAAAACTTGTTGGCATAAATATCTCAAAGAACACTATTTGTGTCATACTTGTGCTGCGTATAATCAAAAATTAGGAAAGAATAGACATAAAAGCTTGTTTATTAAGATTAAAAAGGTGTGCTATTATAAGATGTCATTAAGATCTTACTCCCTTGATTTTAAAATAGATAAAAGTCAGAATCACTATTTCAAGTTTAACTTAACCAGCCGAATTCCTGAATTTTTGTGTGATATATAGGAGATATCAGGGATTTGTAGAGAACAGGAAATGGTACTATGCGTCTATACACTCTGTTCCAAAATTATAACCGCACCCCTATTTTTCTCAATATTTAATGTTCCAGTTAATTTTTCTAAAAGATTTTTTTAATTATCATATGGAACCATGGGAGTATTAGAAACCTATAAAACAAAGGTGCGGTTATAATTTTGGAACACTTATACATGTGACCAGAATGTTATTGCACACTTTTCATTCCATCATAACTTTTTTCTTGATTTACATTTTTAGCTATTTTCATACTAATTTTGTAGCCCAAACAATTCTCCTTCAGGGCCTATAAACCCGGTTCCATTATTGAACTTTTCCCAAGAGATTCATCGTTCGCAAAATTCCGTCTCCTCGCAAAATTCAAAAAAGCACTGTCCAAAAAACTTTAAAAAATTCCGGTAGGGAAGTTTCTGGGAAAATTTTTTCTAAAAAGTATTTAGGTTGATAACCATGACTGTTCACTTTTAAAAAAGTGGCAGAAACCGATTAGTAGGCAAGCCCGAGAACGTGAACAGGGTCAAATTCCGAGTATGCTCTAATCCATGGGTTTTGATGAGATAAAGAGTGATATAAGCTTGTTTAACCAGAGAATCAATTCGTGATATGGCCTATAATGAACTAGGATTCATGCCCTATAATCTCAGAAAAATTCAACTTTTTACCAAATAAATTAAAAAAGTTAGGACCCAGAGATTTAAGTACACCCAAAGGCAGTTCGCAAGTCAAGTGACACTTTATTCAGAAGGATTATTTTATATGAACGAGACATTTTCGAATCATCAAATTGACAGATATTGTACCTCCAATTCTCCTCTTTCTTATCCGTTTATTTCGGATTTCCAACACACTTCTTCCGAAATGATCAAGGCTATTATTTGCGAAACGGTCAAAATTCCTTGATTTTCATGAAAACTGAGGGCAAAATAAATAAAAACTATTATTTACTGGAAATACTTTAGGGAGATTGACAGCCTTGTATCCTAGGCTACTTTTGGTATAGGAGTGGGACCTTTCAGGAGAATTCTTCCTCTGCTAATAAGGCACAAGTTATGCAAGGTTGGTGCGCAGCCAATTTACCCACTCTTAACTCGTCTCAAATACTTACTCACCGGATTTGTATCCGATGAATTAGTCTTTTTGATATTTTGTAGGCAGAGGCCTGTGCTTAATAACCCAAAAGTTTGGAGTCACTTCTGCCATCACTCGTTCGAGAGTGAGAGAAAATCTCCGCCAAGGTATTGCGAACTTTTGTCCAAAATTTTTCCACGCGACTTCAACTCTGTATCCAAGATAAGGTTGGGTACTTATAAAATTCTTGATTATATTTGTTCCTTATTTAATCCTCTATCATATAATCTTTATTTGATCTTATTATCTTTAATATGAAAAAAGTTATGATGGAAGGAAGGGTGTGCAATAACATTCTGGTCACCCTGTATTTTGAATAAAGTCAAATTATTCAACATCAGTAAATTAAAAAATCAATTTCATTATTAAATACGCATATCACATGATTCCATATGTTAATTAAAAAAATCTTTTAGAAAATTACTGGAACATGCAATATTGAGAAAAATAGGGGTGCGGTTATAATTTTGGAATAGAGTGTACGCCTACATTTTTCTTTCTTCTCATTGTTTATCCCTTTAAAAAAATTAAATTTAGTTAAAGGCAAGTAGATCTATGGGTGAAATACCGTATAATCTTTGATATATTGGTCATACACCAGATTCATCCTATTAGAAGGGGCCAATCTATTAAGATTAGCCTTTGATCATTTTTAATATTTTTGAAAAAGGAGAAACAATGAGAAGAAAAGAAGGATTGGCTTATAAACGGATATACCCAAGAAATTATGTTTTATTAAATTAATCAATGAAATTAGCATTGAATGGAACTTAACATAAATACAAAATTCTCATTAAGTAATTTAAGGAAGATCGTAAATGTTTTATTTGCGGTGTTGCTAATACATCAATGTGGTATCGTCATTCAAACCCTCAAACCTATTTATGTGCTGCTTGTTACATAAAACAACGTAGAACATAAACACATCTAAACATCCAAAAAACTGAAACGGATATATTGCTGTTCTGAATAGATAGTTATTGTGTTTTATTACTGTATGAAAAAATTTCTTTATTATCACATGCTTATTTTTTTTAAATGGGGATTCTCCATCCAAATCCCTCGATTGTGTTGACCATAAAGTCAGTAAGAATTAAAGGTCTTGGTAGAAAAAAATAAAAAAATATAATTGAAATATAAAGCCCCATTCTCTATTAGAGCCCCATTCTCTAATTCAGCCCCAGTCTGGAGGATAGTTGAAAAATACAGCCCCATGGGGCTGTATTTGGAAAAATACGGTAACTATGTATTTATACATTTGTTTTCGAAAAATTATATGTTTAAAAGGTCAATTGACAAAAAATGAAAATATTCATTTACTATTGTCGCTAAATTGACAAAAAAATGAGGATATATAAATTTAGAACAACTTTAATCTTTTCTAGACTAATCATATGAGTTTTGTAATTGATAAAAAGTGTTAAAAATAAATAAAAAAAGTAGTAGTAAGATCAAGACTATTTAATGAGGGAAATGTTAGATAGACATGTAAATGTCCGGCTCGCTGTACACATGTCCGCAAGAGGCCTTCTGCAAAAAGGCATTTTTTGATGCATTCACTCCTTTTCCTCTTTTTCAAATGATTGGTTGACAGTTTGGCGCAACAAAGGCGCAACAAAGAGTCTTTGATTTAAACTGAAGCAAAGAGACTTCTGATTTAAAAAGACTGAATTTAAAAAGCTAATATACCGTTTGAATGGCCGCTATTCTATTTTTCAATGCCCCAAAAAATATTCAATTGGAGGGACCATATTATATTTTACATAGTTTTGTAATTTGTTCAAAAAACTCAGAAAATTAAAGCCAGAAAATAATTAAAATTTAAATACTATTTATTCGTTTCCTGTTCTGAATCATTTTTATTTGTTTTCTTCTTTATTCTTTTTTGCCTTCTGTAACAAGTATCACAAATATAATGTTCAGGTTTTGAATGACGGTACCACATTGAAGTTCTTGTTGTTCCGCAAGTAAAACATTTTCGATCTTTCGTGATTCCCTAAAATATTTATTAAAATAATAGTTGAAACTAGTTCTCGGATAAATAATGAGCTTTCTTTATGAATTTTGACGAACTGATTTTGTCTGGAATGTTTCTATAACTTGATCATTTTTTCTAAGTTTCCATTTCGCACAAGTGGCAAAAGAAATGTTCTTGTAGGTATTTAGAAAAATATTGGAATCTATATACATAAGATCCCTAAGTATGTCATCTTTCATGCTCGAAACATTCAAAACTACCCATATACTTTTATAAAAGCATTGTTTTTCAATATTTTCCGGATATCTACAAGAACATCACTTTTGTTTCTTGTTGGAAATGGAAACTTAGACAAAAAGTCATGTTAGTCTTTTGTCTAAGTTTCCATGTTATTTTGATACGAACTTACTTGAGGTCTCATTTTTCCATGATGTATTTTATACTTGTAACATGGTTCGCACAAATAATGTTCTTTTAGGTATCTATACCAGTTTTTGGTAATTGTAAATTTACAATTGAAACAGTTTCGTTTATTTCCTTGAATTCCTATAATAATAAGGAATAATATGTTTATTTATTAGTTGTATTACTATATACATATAAAGTTTATAGAAATATTTACTTATTTCACTTCCGATGTAAGTAATGATACTTTTTAATTCTTCCTTCTTATATTCAACTTTTTGTTGTTCTAGCAGTTCAATTTTATATCCAATTAAATTAATTTTTGTCCAATTACTTGATAAAAGTTTTTCTTTATAGTTTTCTATATTTTCTTGAATTAAGTTAAAATTAATATTCTTTCCACTCTTGTACAATATTGAAGTTTCATAACAATTATTATTTTCAATAAAATTATTATCTCGGAGTACCTTAAATTTAAACCAAATTAGAGCTTTTATAGAGGCCGAGTTCTATTTCCATGCTGTTATTTGTTTTTTAGCAATTCTGACACTATTGAATAGAAATTCAATTTATAAAAATATACCATTTTTTCAAACTCAGGCAGATAATATTGAATTATTTTATTATCAGCAATTTCGATCAAAATTTTCTTTTTTAATTGTTCAGAAGGAATATATTTTGATTCATTACTTATTTCAACCTTAAATGTATTTTTATACAGATTTAAGTCAGTTGAACGCAAATATCCTTCTATATTTTTGTTAAAGCTAGCATGTTGATTATTTTGTTTTTCAATTACTTTTAAAACAAAACGATCTTTTATTTCAACATTCTTTAAATAAATAAATTCTCTTTTTTCTTTCCAATCATCTCTAATTTTCACTTCAACATGAATGAGTTTACCGGCGCATTGAATATTCAAAAATATAATTATATATATGAGAATGATAAAATTAAATGTAATCATCTAAAATTTAGAAAATTTAGATGTAAACATGGACGGTAACATGAGATTTGGTTGTTTTTCCTTTAGAACTAGATTTATGACAATTTTTAACAATAAGGGGCTTATTTTTTAGTTATTTTTCAAAGAAAGGTAGAAATAATTTTCTTTTAATGTTCTTTTTAGATTCTAAAATAAATAGATTTGATTTTCAGATTTCATTTAAATGCTAATAACATACATAGTTTTTACAAATATTTTGAAACAATTTAAAAATTATATGATTAATTTTGAATGAATGTTAAAATTTTTAAAGTCCATCGAGTGAAAAAAACAAATGTTATAATTTTTAAGTAAAATTGGTTCATGCATTTGGGTTAAATTTTTAATAAACAGAATATACCCTTATTAAAATCCTGGCAAAAAACTTAGATTAATTTAATTATTACTATACTCTATAAATAAATAATGTCATAATTTTATATTTTAATTAAATGCTAAGGGCATATGAGTTTTTTCGAAATCTCTATTTTCTATCATGGGGCAATCAAGATTTCGAACCAATGAATTCGAAACTCTATAAAAGACACCTTAAATAAATTTCATAATTTAATTTCTTATTTTTATATATATTTATTTTGTCAATTAAGTGACATTTAAAAAATGCACTTTTGTCAATTTTGTTTTTTAATAGAGTTTCGAATTCAATTGTTCGAACTATGGTTGACTCAAGTAGAAAATCGAAATTTCGAAAAAGCTTTAATGCCCTTAGCATTTCATTAAATTTTAAAAGAGGGGCCACGACTCAACCTCAACTCTTCAACCACCAGCACCCCCAATTTTTGGAAAGGAGAGGGAGTGCCGTCCCATCCCCTCCCTGTCCTTTACAACATTCATTATAAAACTTCTATATTAGACGATAGATTAGAGGACTGCTTATGCTGTGTCTGAATACCAGTAAATAACCTAATTCTAAATAATTATTAAAATATCTAAATACAGGGTAATTTGCTAGTATTAAGTTTGTAATGGGTCTTGTCTTGAGAATAGTATATTGAAAGAATTGTACAAAGACCATTTCCCCTTGCGATGAAACCGTTCCATGACGATTTCTGAATCTATGTTATCGACAGTTTTAAATAAATTTTCTAACTTTCAGATGATTAAATTTAATTTTATAATTTTTCATATATTTAATTATATTTTGAAAATTCAATGCACCGGGAAACTCATTCATGTTGAAGTGAAAATTAGAGATGATGGGAAGAAAAAAGAGAATAAAGTGACTCGACATCAGATATAAACGGTTTTACAACGTTCAACATCCAGAATTTTGGGATATAGTTATGTATATAAGGAAGTTAGATCCCGTGTCTCTTACTGTGTTTAAAATCAGGAAAAAACTTTATGGAAAATTTTAGAATGAGTTACGCCAATACGGTTGACTGATAAATGGTAATGAAGAACATATAACCTTAATATATCTAAGGTTGGCGGATCCAGATCCGGAAAAGTGCCGGATATCCGGAAATTTTCGGTTCGGATAACGGATCTTGACCGATAGCCTTTCAAAATTCTCAAAAATTTTTCCCGTGGCGCTGGAAAAGTAATAAAACTTGATTTGTATGTATATCGCAAGAATAACATCAAAATCTCTCGATATTCTCTTAATCACACAATCACGCTTTGTAAGATATCCGCCAACCTTAATATGGACCCGAAAAAGTATCCGCTAAATGCTTGGGTAAATAATGTGAATGTACAAAGTGACAGACTTGCGGATAAAATAGGTTCTTGTTGTTTTACAATTTTTTGTCAAATCTTGCAATTTTCTCCATCATATTTTTGTTGTACGGAATATTGGTCACTGTGTTTCTGTGTGTTGTGTTTTTCTAAAGACCTTGTTTTCTGGAGAGAGATTGGATCCAAGTCATGTGTAAAATGTTTGAGGTACCACCCCCGTTTTAATATTACCGTCCATGTCAGGGTTGTTTTTTACCCTATTTATAGAGGATTTTCCATATTTTTGATCTTTTCGCCCTATTTTTTCCCTATTTTATACATTTGCCCTATTTTTAACATTTTGTAATATTTTTCAAATTTTCTGGGATTTTGTAAAAAAATACGAAAAAACAAAGAAATCTGACTCTTGGACATCAAAATTCCAAAAATTTTCGCCTTCGGCGCTAAAAAAGGAATAAATTGGTTTCTTAACCTTTAAAAATTCTCAAAATTTTGCTAAAAATGGAAGAAATCTGACCTCTTGGAAATCAATATTTGAAAAAATTTTCGCCTGCGGCGCGGAAAGGGATAATACTGACGCATTATTATTGGTAGCGAGAGACTCACGGTTCCGATTTTCATGGTTATTTTTCTGTCGACTTTCAATTTCAAAGATTTTTGAAACTATTTTCAATTTCGATATTTTATCGATTTAGAATTTTCGAAATATATTTGATTAGAAATAGCTTCATCCAGATCTGCTCTATTTAGTTAAAACTATTGGAGAATATGAGGAATAAAGCTTCTTATTTAAAATTTTAATTATTTTTATGTTTTTAAAATAATTCCCAATTTTTTGCCCTATTTTTGAGTGGCTGCGCCCTATTTTAGTGTTTTGGAAAAAACAACTCTGATCCATGTTGTAAATAAATTTTCTAAATTTCAGATTATTAAATTTGAATTATTTTCTAATTATTTTCCATTGTTAATTAAATATACTGATATTAATTAAATATTATCTAAAACCTTTGTTCAACTTAAATTTAATAAGCTTTAACTGGAGTAACTAAAAGATGTGTTCAAGTTTGTGTTTCCCCCTTTTTTTCTCATTTTTCTTCGAACAGAAAAAAGAGATTTTCGATATTTTAGAGGGTTGCCAGTAATCGAATTGCGTATTCTATAATGCCAGATGTTATTTATTTCGAATCCCGGGACCAAAAGTCGAGCCAAAAGTCGAGCTCTATTTATTCGATTTCTTTTCATTAAAATCTTCATGCCTTTTCTTTATCTTATATTGCTTTTGGTAACAGCAATTGCATAAATAACGACCAGGTTCTGAATGACGATTCCATCTTGTTGTTTGTTTTACACCACAGATGTAACAGCGACGATCCTTCTTAAGAGAAATTCATTAAACGGTTTTTTAGCAATAATGCATTTCGATAATGTATATAAAAATTTAGTCATTTTATGACTGGGCGTTCCAAACCAGTTATACTCTGATATGGGAATTATATTATGTTCCTATATTAATTTATCTTTATGGTAGTATGATATGATTTTTATCTGGGTCAATCTTATATAATGATTGCATGGTTCCAATATGAAAGAGTTAAAGAAATAATATTTAAAAAATCAGCAAATATACCTCTAATTATTTTCTAATTATTTTCCTAATTTGGATAAATACAAACCTTTTTAATATTGATCCACAATTTATTTGGTCTATGCTTCCCAAGTTTTGGATAATAATCCCCACATTTGTGGCACAAATAATTTTCTTTAATGTATGTATGCCATTGCATAGTTTTTGTAGCTCCACAATTTAAACATATTCTCTTAGTTTCTTCAATAATTCTACCTAAAATATTTAAATTAAATTTTTAAGTAAATGAGAGGATAAACAAAAATGTATTTACTTATTTTATTGCCAATGTCAATAATACTGTTTATTAATTCTTTCGGATATTCAACTTTTTGTTTTTCTAACAATTCAATTTTATATCCAATTAAATTAATTTCCGTCAAATAACTTGACAAAAGTTTATTTTTGTAATTTTTTATATTTTCATTTAATAATACTTTTTTATTTATTTTTGTATTTGCTAAACTCTTTTCTAATATAGAAGTTTCATAATATTTATTCTTCTTTATAAAATTATTATTTAGGCGAATCTTAGAAATATTAAAATTGTGTATATTGAAGGCCTAAATTTCGAATAATTAAATATAAAATACCTGTTTTCCCAAGTTTTTCAAAAATTTCTCAACAATTTCATTATTGGCAATTTCAATCAAAATTCTCATTTTTAATTGAGAGCTAAAATTAGACCACTTATTTAGTTTAACAATAAAAACTTTTTCAACAGGATTTACTTCAATTTTGCAAAACGATCCAGTATTTTTATAAAGATAATCAACTATTCTACTTTTTTGTTTTACATTCATTATCAATACAAAACGTTCCTTCAATTCAATATTTTTTAAATAAATAAATTCTCTTTTTCCTTCCCAATCATTTTTTATTTTTAATCCCACATCAAACATTTTGCCATTAATTTGGATATTCAACAGTACAATCGAATATGAGAAAAAAGTAATAATAGTTTTATTCATCTTAAATTTTAATAATAAATCTCCTAATACAAACAAACAACAAATATTATAAACAATTTATATATTTATTAAACACTTTAGAAACATTACTAAACATACAACTGGCTAGCTTTTGATAAGCATTTAACATTCTTTTATATGTAAGAGAAACTCGTTAAAAATTGAGAAAGTAATGTAAATTTCGAAATTTTAAATAAATTTAAAGGACAAAGAGGATGTGAATATCAAAATATTCGACAGATTTTATTGACAAATTATCGAGAGTACAAGCATCGATTAATATGGCAAATGTCCAGTTGACTCCCACCTGTCCGCAAAGAGATTACGCTCTTTTCACTACTTTCCTTGCATTTTTTTCTGCAAGGAGTGGCATCCATTTTTCTCTTATGCTTTTTCACTGATAAAAATATATGTAGAGAAATATGTATGTATACTACAACAATAAGTTGATAACTAGGGTTGTCGGTTTCAAACCGAACCGAACCGAACCGAACCGAAAAACCGAAGATTTTCGGTTCGGTTTTTCGGTTCGGTTTCGGTTAACCGAAAATTTCGGTTCGGTTTTTCGGTTCGGTTTCGGTTAACCGAAATTTTCGGTTCGGTTTGTCGGTTCGGTTTCGGTTAACCGAAGAATTTGGTGAATCCGACAACCCTATTGATAACAAAAATTTGAGTTATTTTATTTATTTTTCCAAGAGATCAGGGGATAACAACATTTTATATGATTATAATTTAGGGATGAGAACTTCTGATATGTTTTTGAAATTTGAATTAGCCAAAAACCGCGGGTACCTGTTAATAACGTGTTATATCCAACCCTATGTCGAAACATTCTAAATAGCAAGCTGTTCAAAATGTTTAAGTGAAGATACCTTCTTTGATCATTTATAAAATAAATTTTAGATGAAAATCTAATTATTTAATTATTTTTCTCCATACCATTTATGAGTGAAAGGACATACCATACATAAGGAAAAATTGGCGCCACTCCTTGCAGAAGAAAATGCAAGAAAAGGAGTCTTGATTAATACACTATCTTGATTAATACATATATAAAATTGAATATATACTGCTGCTTTTCAAATATCGCACTGTTATTTAATTTTAATAAATAACAAAAATAAATTTTTTTTAATTTTTCAATAAATATACAAATAAATAAGGTAACATTTTAGGTATTAAAGAAATACACATAGATGCGCACATCAATCAAAGCACAAATTATCGAATAATTAAAACCCATGGCAATATACTTAAAGTGCAATTATTAATTTCGAAAGGTCATCTAAGTAAAAAATAAATAAATAATAAATCGGTATATTCTAAAATTTCTTTAATGTTTATCAAGTAAAAATGATAAAGTACTTTAACAATTTTGAAAGAATCTGTTTGTTTACTGAATTAAAATGTTGTTGATTTAAACACATTTTAATAAAATATTGTAATTTTTCCCGGATATGTCTAAAGGAAAAAAAACTTTTTACAACAGAAAAAGCAAAGTAGATGAGCGATAAACTTTTTCAAAGAGAATAATATTTTCTTTTAGGCTCATTTGAAAGCCCATAAAATTTACTATAAATTAGCTCAAGCTTAAATTTTCCAATAAAAAACTCGTGGAGCTGGAGGCTGCTGATTTAACAAGTTATCATTTTTGCTCAAAACCTCCCGAAATACCCCATAAAATGCTCATTTTTAATTCATTCTAGATTTTAAAATAATTTGCTCACCTTTAAAACCTATGAAAAATTTTTCATACAAATAAGACCAAGTGTATTTTGTAGCAAATTTTATGGGCTTTCAGATAGGCCTAAAATAAATTTTTAAATACAAGCTCTCTAATAGAAAGGCATGCCTCTCTCTAGTAAAGGCATGCCTCTCTCTAATAGTAAAGGCATGCCTCTCTCTAATAGAAAGGCATGCCTCTCCCTAATAGTAAAGACATATCTCTAGTAAGGCATGCTCTCTCTAATAGTAAAGGTTTGCCTCTCTCTAATACAAAGGCATGCCTCTCTCTAGTAAAGGCATGCATCTCTCTAATAGTAGAGGCTTGCGTCTCTCTAATAGTAAAGGCATTCCTCTCTCTATGCATGCCTCTCTCTAACAGCTCCTTCGTTTAATATTTCCCAGACCCCCATATAATTATTATGATTGGGTGAACTTGATGTTTTTATTTAAAACATGTGGGACTGAAGTTGAATAGAAAATTCAGACAAAAAATTTTAAGTAGTTTTAATTAGAGTTATCCCTGTTCATATGCTTATAAAAATAAAAAATCACAGAACAATACATAGCTATCCTTTCTCAAGTAATTACACCGTTCTACTAAAACACTTACAGCGAATAATAATTGGTTATTAGCGTCGCACCCAAAAATTTTCAATTTTTTGATTCACTGAATCTATTAGTAAATCTATTAAAAATTCCCAGATTCATTTTTCCCAATTTTTGAAGTAATCAAAATTAATTTTGGAAATTATTTTCCTTTAATTTTTAATTAAATTGTCCAAATTCAAATTTAATTCCTGATGCTTTAAAGGGCAAGGGCAAAATTAAAAGAAAAATAAACAATTTGCTATTTTTTTACTTTTTATTTTGCCGAAAATACCAAAACACAATTTTGTAAATTATTTTAAAATAATTAGACATTAATAAGTATTGCTAGACTACTACACTACAGAGCTGTTTCGAAATTTCGATTTTCGAATTACTATTTTCAATTTTTTGGGGTTTCGATTTCGACATTTTAAGGATTTTTTCTATTTTTGAATTTTATCAAAAATTTTAATTTTTGGCACCAAAAAAGAGGAATTCTGGCTGTTCGGGTATCGAAAATCCTGGCGTTCCAAAAAGATTTGTTTAGATACTAATATAAAAAGTTTGGATAAAATAAAAAATATTAATACTAATATTTTATATTTGCTAGAAAAGAGAGTTCTTTAAAAAACAATTCTCAAATAAAAAAATTTTATCAAAACAAAAAACACTTTAAGAAAAGATATCTTAACTCAAACTCTATTTAAAGTTTCACAATAATATACTTTATTCATAAAAACATTTTTACACGATTTAAAAGTTATAAATAAAAACTAAAATTATACAAGAACTCTGAGAGAAATTTTTATATTAACTCTGATTATTTCCCTAAATTCCTAAATTTATAGAGAAAAAATGGGAGGAAGCGGGGTAAAGGAAGTTTTTGTAAGATGAAGGCAACAAACCGTGCTATATTTTAGAGGCATAAAAGTTTAATTTTTTATAAATCTTATTAAATTATAATATGTAAAATTTATTTTTATTTAAATTTTCTAAATTTAAATAGATGAAAATTGGCAAGGGCATTCAACATTTACAATAAAAAATTTTTCCCTTTATAAAAATTCTTATAGATTTTTTCTATCTATTTTCCATCTATAGTAAAGAAAAAAGATCCCCAAATTCCGTGTCCCCAAATTCCGTGTCCCCAATTTCGTGTCCCCAAATTCCGTGTCCCCAAATTCCGTGTCCCCAAATTCCGTGTCCCCAAATTCCGTGTCCCCAATTTCGTGTCCCCAAATTCCGTGTCCCCAAATTCCGTGTCCCCAAATTCCGTGTCCCCAAATTCCGTGTCCCCAAATTCCGTGTCCCCAAATTCCGTGTCCCCAAATTCCGTGTCCCCAAATTCCGTGTCCCCAAATTCCGTGTCCCCAAATTCCGTGTCCCCAAATTCCGTGTCCCCAATTTCGTGTCCCCAAATTCCGTGTCCCCAAATTCCGTGTCCCCAAATTCCATGTCCCCAAATTCCGTGTCCCCAAATTCCGTGTCCCCAAATTCCGTGTCCCCAAATTCCGTGTCCCCAATTTCGTGTCCCCAAATTCCGTGTCCCCAAATTCCGTGTCCCCAAATTCCGTGTCCCCAAATTCCGTGTCCCCAAATTCCGTGTCCCCAAATTCCATGTCCCCAAATTCCGTGTCCCCAAATTCCGTGTCCCCAAATTCCGTGTCCCCAAATTCCGTGTCCCCAATTTCGTGTCCCCAAATTCCGTGTCCCCAAATTCCGTGTCCCCAAATTCCGTGTCCCCAAATTCCGTGTCCCCAAATTCCGTGTCCCCAAATTCCGTGTCCCCAATTTCGTGTCCCCAAATTCCGTGTCCCCAAATTCCGTGTCCCCAAATTCCGTGTCCCCAAATTCCGTGTCCCCAAATTCCGTGTCCCCAAATTCCGTGTCCCCAAATTCCGTGTCCCCAAATTCCGTGTCCCCAAATTCCGTGTCCCCAATTTCGTGTCCCCAATTTCGTGTCCCCAAATTCCGTGTCCCCAATTTCGTGTCCCCAAATTCCGTGTCCCCAAATTCCGTGTCCCAAAAATCCGTGTCCCCAAATTCCGTGTCCCCAATTTCGTGTCCCCAAATTCCGTGTCCCCAAATTCCGTGTCCCCAAATTCCGTGTCCCCAAATTCCGTGTCCCCAAATTCCGTGTCCCCAAATTCCGTGTCCCCAAATTCCGTGTCCCCAAATTCCGTGTCCCCAAATTCCGTGTCCCCAAATTCCGTGTCCCCAAATTCCGTGTCCCCAAATTCCGTGTCCCCAATTTCGTGTCCCCAAATTCCGTGTCCCCAAATTCCGTGTCCCCAAATTCCGTGTCCCCAAATTCCGTGTCCCCAAATTCCGTGTCCCCAAATTCCGTGTCCCCAAATTCCGTGTCCCCAAATTCCGTGTCCCCAAATTCCGTGTCCCCAAATTCCGTGTCCCCAAATTCCGTGTCCCCAAATTCCGTGTCCCCAAATTCCGTGTCCCCAATTTCGTGTCCCCAAATTCCGTGTCCCCAAATTCCGTGTCCCCAAATTCCGTGTCCCCAAATTCCGTGTCCCCAAATTCCGTGTCCCCAAATTCCGTGTCCCCAAATTCCGTGTCCCCAAATTCCGTGTCCCCAAATTCCGTGTCCCCAATTTCGTGTCCCCAAATTCCGTGTCCCCAATTTCGTGTCCCCAAATTCCGTGTCCCCAAATTCCGTGTCCCAAAAATCCGTGTCCCCAAATTCCGTGTCCCCAATTTCGTGTCCCCAAATTCCGTGTCCCCAAATTCCGTGTCCCCAAATTCCGTGTCCCCAAATTCCGTGTCCCCAAATTCCGTGTCCCCAAATTCCGTGTCCCCAAATTCCGTGTCCCCAAATTCCGTGTCCCCAAATTCCGTGTCCCCAAATTCCGTGTCCCCAAATTTCGTGTCCCCAAATTCCGTGTCCCCAAATTCCGTGTCCCCAATTTCGTGTCCCCAAATTCCGTGTCCCCAAATTCCGTGTCCCCAAATTCCGTGTCCCCAAATTTCGTGTCCCCAAATTCCGTGTCCCCAAATTCCGTGTCCCCAATTTCGTGTCCCCAAATTCCGTGTCCCCAAATTCCGTGTCCCCAAATTCCGTGTCCCCAATTCCGTGTCCCCAAATTCCGTGTCCCCAATTTCGTGTCCCCAAATTCCGTGTCCCCAAATTCCGTGTCCCCAATTTCGTGTCCCCAAATTCCGTGTCCCCAAATTCCGTGTCCCCAAATTCCGTGTCCCCAAATTCCGTGTCCCCAATTTCGTGTCCCCAAATTCCGTGTCCCCAAATTCCGTGTCCCCAATTTCGTGTCCCCAAATTCCGTGTCCCCAAATTCCGTGTCCCCAAATTCCGTGTCCCCAAATTCCGTGTCCCCAAATTCCGTGTCCCCAAATTCCGTGTCCCCAAATTCCGTGTCCCCAAATTCCGTGTCCCCAAATTCCGTGTCCCCAATTTCGTGTCCCCAAATTCCGTGTCCCCAAATTCCGTGTCCCCAATTTCGTGTCCCCAAATTCCGTGTCCCCAAATTCCGTGTCCCCAAATTCCGTGTCCCCAATTTCGTGTCCCCAAATTCCGTGTCCCCAAATTCCGTGTCCCCAATTTCGTGTCCCCAAATTCCGTGTCCCCAAATTCCGTGTCCCCAAATTCCGTGTCCCCAAATTCCGTGTCCCAAAATTCCGTGTCCCCAAATTCCGTGTCCCCAAATTCCGTGTCCCCAATTTCGTGTCCCCAAATTCCGTGTCCCCAAATTCCGTGTCCCCAATTTCGTGTCCCCAAATTCCGTGTCCCCAAATTCCGTGTCCCCAAATTCCGTGTCCCCAATTTCGTGTCCCCAAATTCCGTGTCCCCAAATTCCGTGTCCCCAATTTCGTGTCCCCAAATTCCGTGTCCCCAAATTCCGTGTCCCCAAATTCCGTGTCCCCAAATTCCGTGTCCCCAAATTCCGTGTCCCCAAATTCCGTGTCCCCAAATTCCGTGTCCCCAAATTCCGTGTCCCCAAATTCCGTGTCCCCAATTTCGTGTCCCCAAATTCCGTGTCCCCAAATTCCGTGTCCCCAATTTCGTGTCCCCAAATTCCGTGTCCCCAAATTCCGTGTCCCCAAATTCCGTGTCCCCAAATTCCGTGTCCCCAAATTCCGTGTCCCCAAATTCCGTGTCCCCAAATTCCGTGTCCCCAAATTTCGTGTCCCCAAATTCCGTGTCCCCAAATTCCGTGTCCCCAATTTCGTGTCCCCAAATTCCGTGTCCCCAAATTCCGTGTCCCCAAATTCCGTGTCCCCAAATTTCGTGTCCCCAAATTCCGTGTCCCCAAATTCCGTGTCCCCAATTTCGTGTCCCCAAATTTCGTGTCCCCAAATTCCGTGTCCCCAAATTCCGTGTCCCCAATTCCGTGTCCCCAAATTCCGTGTCCCCAATTTCGTGTCCCCAAATTCCGTGTCCCCAAATTCCGTGTCCCCAATTTCGTGTCCCCAAATTCCGTGTCCCCAAATTCCGTGTCCCCAATTCCGTGTCCCCAAATTCCGTGTCCCCAATTTCGTGTCCCCAAATTCCGTGTCCCCAAATTCCGTGTCCCCAATTTCGTGTCCCCAAATTCCGTGTCCCCAAATTCCGTGTCCCCAAATTCCGTGTCCCCAAATTCCGTGTCCCCAAATTCCGTGTCCCCAAATTCCGTGTCCCCAAATTCCGTGTCCCCAATTTCGTGTCCCCAAATTCCGTGTCCCCAAATTCCGTGTCCCCAAATTCCGTGTCCCCAAATTCCGTGTCCCCAAATTTCGTGTCCCCAAATTCCGTGTCCCCAAATTCCGTGTCCCCAATTTCGTGTCCCCAAATTCCGTGTCCCCAAATTCCGTGTCCCCAAATTCCGTGTCCCCAAATTCCGTGTCCCCAAATTTCGTGTCCCCAAATTCCGTGTCCCCAAATTCCGTGTCCCCAATTTCGTGTCCCCAAATTCCGTGTCCCCAAATTCCGTGTCCCCAAATTCCGTGTCCCCAAATTCCGTGTCCCCAATTTCGTGTCCCCAAATTCCGTGTCCCCAAATTCCGTGTCCCCAATTTCGTGTCCCCAAATTCCGTGTCCCCAAATTCCGTGTCCCCAATTTCGTGTCCCCAAATTCCGTGTCCCCAAATTCCGTGTCCCCAAATTCCGTGTCCCCAAATTCCGTGTCCCCAAATTCCGTGTCCCCAAATTCCGTGTCCCCAAATTCCGTGTCCCCAAATTCCGTGTCCCCAATTTCGTGTCCCCAAATTCCGTGTCCCCAAATTCCGTGTCCCCAATTTCGTGTCCCCAAATTCCGTGTCCCCAAATTCCGTGTCCCCAAATTCCGTGTCCCCAAATTCCGTGTCCCCAAATTCCGTGTCCCCAATTTCCGTGTCCCCAATTTCGTGTCCCCAAATTCCGTGTCCCCAAATTCCGTGTCCCCAAATTCCGTGTCCCCAAATTCCGTGTCCCCAAATTCCGTGTCCCCAATTTCGTGTCCCCAAATTCCGTGTCCCCAAATTCCGTGTCCCCAATTTCGTGTCCCCAAATTCCGTGTCCCCAAATTCCGTGTCCCCAAATTCCGTGTCCCCAAATTCCGTGTCCCCAAATTCCGTGTCCCCAATTTCCGTGTCCCCAATTTCGTGTCCCCAAATTCCGTGTCCCCAAATTCCGTGTCCCCAATTTCGTGTCCCCAAATTCCGTGTCCCCAAATTCCGTGTCCCCAATTTCGTGTCCCCAAATTCCGTGTCCCCAAATTCCGTGTCCCCAAATTCCGTGTCCCCAAATTCCGTGTCCCCAAATTCCGTGTCCCCAAATTTCGTGTCCCCAAATTCCGTGTCCCCAAATTCCGTGTCCCCAATTTCGTGTCCCCAAATTCCGTGTCCCCAAATTCCGTGTCCCCAAATTCCGTGTCCCCAAATTCCGTGTCCCCAAATTCCGTGTCCCCAATTTCGTGTCCCCAAATTCCGTGTCCCCAAATTCCGTGTCCCCAATTTCGTGTCCCCAAATTCCGTGTCCCCAAATTCCGTGTCCCCAATTTCGTGTCCCCAAATTCCGTGTACCCAAATTCCGTGTCCCCAAATTCCGTGTCCCCAAATTCCGTGTCCCCAAATTCCGTGTCCCCAAATTTCGTGTCCCCAAATTCCGTGTCCCCAAATTCCGTGTCCCCAATTTCGTGTCCCCAAATTCCGTGTCCCCAAATTCCGTGTCCCCAAATTCCGTGTCCCCAAATTCCGTGTCCCCAAATTCCGTGTCCCCAAATTCCGTGTCCCCAAATTCCGTGTCCCCAAATTCCGTGTCCCCAAATTCCGTGTCCCCAAATTCCGTGTCCCCAAATTCCGTGTCCCCAAATTCCGTGTCCCCAAATTCCGTGTCCCCAAATTCCGTGTCCCCAAATTCCGTGTCCCCAAATTCCGTGTCCCCAAATTCCGTGTCCCCAAATTCCGTGTCCCCAAATTCCGTGTCCCCAAATTCCGTGTCCCCAAATTCCGTGTCCCCAATTTCGTGTCCCCAAATTCCGTGTCCCCAAATTCCGTGTCCCCAAATTCCGTGTCCCCAATTCCGTGTCCCCAAATTCCGTGTCCCCAAATCCGTGTCCCCAATTCCGTGTCCCCAAATTCCGTGTCCCCAAATTCCGTGTCCCCAAATTCCGTGTCCCCAAATTCCGTGTCCCCAAATTCCGTGTCCCCAAATTCCGTGTCCCCAAATTTCGTGTCCCCAAATTCCGTGTCCCCAATTTCGTGTCCCCAAATTCCGTGTCCCCAATTTCGTGTCCCCAAATTCCGTGTCCCCAAATTCCGTGTCCCCAAATTCCGTGTCCCCAAATTCCGTGTCCCCAATTTCGTGTCCCCAAATTCCGTGTCCCCAAATTCCGTGTCCCCAAATTCCGTGTCCCGAAATTCCGTGTCCCCAAATTCCGTGTCCCCAAATTCCGTGTCCCCAAATTCCGTGTCCCCAAATTCCGTGTCCCCAATTTCGTGTCCCCAAATTCCGTGTCCCCAATTTCGTGTCCCCAAATTTCGTGTCCCCAAATTCCGTGTCCCCAATTTCGTGTCCCCAAATTCCGTGTCCCCAAATTCCGTGTCCCCAATTTCGTGTCCCCAAATTCCGTGTCCCCAAATTCCGTGTCCCCAAATTCCGTGTCCCCAAATTTCGTGTCCCCAAATTCCGTGTCCCCAAATTTCGTGTCCCCAAATTCCGTGTCCCCAAATTCCGTGTCCCCAATTTCGTGTCCCCAAATTCCGTGTCCCCAAATTCCGTGTCCCCAAATTCCGTGTCCCCAAATTCCGTGTCCCCAAATTCCGTGTCCCCAAATTCCGTGTCCCCAAATTCCGTGTCCCCAAATTTCGTGTCCCCAAATTCCGTGTCCCCAAATTCCGTGTCCCCAAATTTCGTGTCCCCAAATTCCGTGTCCCCAAATTTCGTGTCCCCAAATTCCGTGTCCCCAAATTCCGTGTCCCCAAATTCCGTGTCCCCAAATTCCGTGTCCCCAAATTCCGTGTCCCCAAATTCCGTGTCCCCAATTTCGTGTCCCCAAATTCCGTGTCCCCAAATTCCGTGTCCCCAATTTCGTGTCCCCAAATTTCGTGTCCCCAAATTCCGTGTCCCCAATTTCGTGTCCCCAAATTCCGTGTCCCCAAATTCCGTGTCCCCAAATTCCGTGTCCCCAAATTCCGTGTCCCCAAATTCCGTGTCCCCAAATTTCGTGTCCCCAAATTCCGTGTCCCCAAATTCCGTGTCCCCAATTTCGTGTCCCCAAATTCCGTGTCCCCAAATTCCGTGTCCCCAAATTCCGTGTCCCCAAATTCCGTGTCCCCAAATTCCGTGTCCCCAAATTTCGTGTCCCCAAATTCCGTGTCCCCAAATTTCGTGTCCCCAAATTCCGTGTCCCCAAATTCCGTGTCCCCAATTTCGTGTCCCCAAATTCCGTGTCCCCAAATTCCGTGTCCCCAAATTCCGTGTCCCCAAATTCCGTGTCCCCAAATTCCGTGTCCCCAAATTCCGTGTCCCCAATTTCGTGTCCCCAAATTCCGTGTCCCCAAATTCCGTGTCCCCAATTTCGTGTCCCCAAATTCCGTGTCCCCAAATTCCGTGTCCCCAAATTCCGTGTCCCCAAATTCCGTGTCCCCAAATTCCGTGTCCCCAAATTCCGTGTCCCCAAATTCCGTGTCCCCAAATTCCGTGTCCCCAAATTCCGTGTCCCCAAATTCCGTGTCCCCAATTTCGTGTCCCCAAATTCCGTGTCCCCAAATTCCGTGTCCCCAATTTCGTGTCCCCAAATTCCGTGTCCCCAAATTCCGTGTCCCCAAATTCCGTGTCCCCAAATTCCGTGTCCCCAAATTCCGTGTCCCCAAATTCCGTGTCCCCAATTTCGTGTCCCCAAATTCCGTGTCCCCAAATTCCGTGTCCCCAAATTCCGTGTCCCCAAATTCCGTGTCCCCAAATTCCGTGTCCCCAAATTTCGTGTCCCCAAATTCCGTGTCCCCAAATTCCGTGTCCCCAATTTCGTGTCCCCAAATTCCGTGTCCCCAAATTCCGTGTCCCCAAATTCCGTGTCCCCAAATTCCGTGTCCCCAAATTCCGTGTCCCCAAATTCCGTGTCCCCAATTTCGTGTCCCCAAATTCCGTGTCCCCAAATTCCGTGTCCCCAATTTCGTGTCCCCAAATTCCGTGTCCCCAAATTCCGTGTCCCCAATTTCGTGTCCCCAAATTCCGTGTCCCCAAATTCCGTGTCCCCAAATTCCGTGTCCCCAAATTCCGTGTCCCCAAATTCCGTGTCCCCAAATTCCGTGTCCCCAAATTCCGTGTCCCCAAATTTCGTGTCCCCAAATTCCGTGTCCCCAAATTCCGTGTCCCCAATTTCGTGTCCCCAAATTCCGTGTCCCCAAATTCCGTGTCCCCAAATTCCGTGTCCCCAAATTCCGTGTCCCCAAATTCCGTGTCCCCAAATTCCGTGTCCCCAATTTCGTGTCCCCAAATTCCGTGTCCCCAAATTCCGTGTCCCCAATTTCGTGTCCCCAAATTCCGTGTCCCCAAATTCCGTGTCCCCAATTTCGTGTCCCCAAATTCCGTGTCCCCAAATTCCGTGTCCCCAAATTCCGTGTCCCCAAATTCCGTGTCCCCAAATTCCGTGTCCCCAAATTTCGTGTCCCCAAATTCCGTGTCCCCAAATTCCGTGTCCCCAATTTCGTGTCCCCAAATTCCGTGTCCCCAAATTCCGTGTCCCCAAATTCCGTGTCCCCAAATTCCGTGTCCCCAAATTCCGTGTCCCCAAATTCCGTGTCCCCAAATTCCGTGTCCCCAAATTCCGTGTCCCCAAATTCCGTGTCCCCAAATTCCGTGTCCCCAAATTCCGTGTCCCCAAATTCCGTGTCCCCAATTTCGTGTCCCCAAATTCCGTGTCCCCAAATTCCGTGTCCCCAAATTCCGTGTCCCCAAATTCCGTGTCCCCAAATTCCGTGTCCCCAAATTCCGTGTCCCCAATTTCGTGTCCCCAAATTCCGTGTCCCCAAATTCCGTGTCCCCAATTTCGTGTCCCCAAATTCCGTGTCCCCAAATTCCGTGTCCCCAATTTCCGTGTCCCCAATTTCGTGTCCCCAAATTCCGTGTCCCCAAATTCCGTGTCCCCAATTTCGTGTCCCCAAATTCCGTGTCCCCAAATTCCGTGTCCCCAATTTCGTGTCCCAAATTCCGTGTCCCCAAATTCCGTGTCCCCAAATTCCGTGTCCCCAAATTCCGTGTCCCCAAATTCCGTGTCCCCAAATTTCGTGTCCCCAAATTCCGTGTCCCCAAATTCCGTGTCCCCAATTTCGTGTCCCCAAATTCCGTGTCCCCAAATTCCGTGTCCCCAAATTCCGTGTCCCCAAATTCCGTGTCCCCAAATTCCGTGTCCCCAATTTCGTGTCCCCAAATTCCGTGTCCCCAAATTCCGTGTCCCCAATTTCGTGTCCCCAAATTCCGTGTCCCCAAATTCCGTGTCCCCAATTTCGTGTCCCCAAATTCCGTGTCCCCAAATTCCGTGTCCCCAAATTCCGTGTCCCCAAATTCCGTGTCCCCAAATTCCGTGTCCCCAAATTTCGTGTCCCCAAATTCCGTGTCCCCAAATTCCGTGTCCCCAATTTCGTGTCCCCAAATTCCGTGTCCCCAAATTCCGTGTCCCCAAATTCCGTGTCCCCAAATTCCGTGTCCCCAAATTTCGTGTCCCCAAATTCCGTGTCCCCAAATTCCGTGTCCCCAATTTCGTGTCCCCAAATTCCGTGTCCCCAAATTCCGTGTCCCCAATTTCGTGTCCCCAAATTCCGTGTCCCCAAATTCCGTGTCCCCAAATTCCGTGTCCCCAAATTCCGTGTCCCCAAATTCCGTGTCCCCAAATTCCGTGTCCCCAAATTTCGTGTCCCCAAATTCCGTGTCCCCAAATTCCGTGTCCCCAATTTCGTGTCCCCAAATTCCGTGTCCCCAAATTCCGTGTCCCCAAATTCCGTGTCCCCAAATTCCGTGTCCCCAAATTCCGTGTCCCCAAATTCCGTGTCCCCAATTTCGTGTCCCCAAATTCCGTGTCCCCAAATTCCGTGTCCCCAATTTCGTGTCCCCAAATTCCGTGTCCCCAAATTCCGTGTCCCCAAATTCCGTGTCCCCAAATTCCGTGTCCCCA